>JAVTVY010052512.1:0-25672 GCA_036873755.1 Hanleya hanleyi
TCAACGGCCTATGGTACTGGTGTTAAAGGTATGTCTTTTCAAGAATCTGTTAACTGGATAGAAATGTATTGACTTTGTTTTGAGCTATGACGTTCTACTGTTAAATAAGATTGAGACAGATGAAGAGGATTGGACGGAAATAGAAAATGATTTTGTATAATTCGATATAAAAAAGGAATATAAGTTATCGAACCGCAGATCGGGTCGTTCAGCTACTTCCGCGAAACTATCCGTAACTAAATATTTTACTGAAATGAAATCAGACTGAAATGGTGTGCAATGGTTCAACATTAGCAAGGACATATTGGACTTGGATATAAAGCTATGTGATTCGTGCCTCGTGGACAAAATAAGCACAAAGCAATGGATTTTGTGTAACCCAGTTTTTCTTAACCCTATCTGGCTTGGGCTTTTTGGGACATGTCCATGACGGGAGAGGCGTCATTTCTCCGGACCCCCGTAAATATTTTTCTTACCCATTGAGCTAGGGAGCTGAAACTTACCACACTATACCCTTGGGTCAAGCTCTACCAAAAGTGTCACAAACTCTAAAGATGGCCGCTTTGATGACGTTACAGTGACGTCATCATCAAAGCAAGCAATTTTGGTCGATTTTCGATCACAATTTTCGATTTTTCTTATTTTTGTGTTTTCTTTTGTTTACAAAAACTGCATGATAAATAAGTAAACGATAGTCTGATTTGAAATAAAATAGATCTTGTCCAATTTTCGCCGAAGAAAGCAGGAATTTCGAAGAAAATGACGAAAACATCACTTTTCTGGTACCTCGCATGACCGCCAACTTGAATGTAGGCTACCCATGATTCTCTACTCGGGTGGGTTATGCAAACTGAATAGGCTAAAAATGGTCCCAGTAATGCCCCCCCCCCCTCACCCACAAGCCAGGCAGGATTAGAGAAAAAGAGCAATTATTTTGCGAAGAGTTTGACGCATGTTGTAATAGATAACTTGGTTGACCGAACGGAGTAGTATCCTGTTAATTTAGAGTAGGCATGTTATGATCTGAGCAACATCGTTTTGTCAAACTCAACATCAGGTTTTTTTTAAAGAACACTTGTTGGAGAAAAATAACACTTGTCGTAAAATGGTATAATACGGAGTGTATGTGTGTAAGCCATCAATACAATTTACATCGAAAGGCGTACGGAAGAAACAGAACAGATAGAAAAATGTTGACAGTGTCGGGACGAAGGTGTATTAGTAACAGTTTAATGTAACACCAAGAAATATCAACAGTGATATCAAAGAGAAAAATTCTAAGCAATTTCCGAACTTATTGAACGCTAGAAAACCGATAATTACGAGGCTAATATGGAATCACTTATATAACGTTTTAAAGAACTGCGTATTAGGGAGACATTGGATAGCCACGAAGAACAGGTTACTGATACAATTGATTCGGGGCGTTGTCAGAATAATAGAAATAATGAAGCTATAATACAGGGCGAAATAAAAACAAATGTGGATAATTAATAACTAAAAACAATGGCAAATCTCCTGAATATGACGGAATTATAAGCGAGTGCATTAGATGTATCTTTAAAAAACTTATAGAAATTATATTTTGTACCTTTATATAAGTTTTGAGATTTTCTATTTCGTCTGTAATTCATATAATTATTAACTGATAAATGGATATTAAATGAAGAAATTATTATATCTAATACATTTTCTCGGTAATTTCATGCATTAACCGCTCATGACCACACCATTATGGCGACCAACTGAAATGTACCCACGTTTACTTGAACGGAACTATTTTGCAAGTCTACCTTTGTGATCAGGTGGATTAACCTATAAGTGAAAATAGACATCTAAAGTTTATTGGGGATGGATTTTTTCCAACTTGAATACTTTGCTGGTAAACAGGTATGAAAGCGTTGATGGTCAATGTGAATAAAAAGCGTAATATCAGCATCGTTTTCCATTTTCGTTTGAAATATGGAAGCATAAGACATCCTGCTATAAATATACCTAAATAAGGCCCATAACATAAAAATAAATGTGAAAAATATGTATTTCCAACAGCATCTCATCTGCCGAACTAAAATATGCACACCAACTGACCACCATTTACCGGCTTGCTACGGTCGTATGTAGGATATGACGTAGGGCCACGCAGCTTAAAACATACGGAAAGCCATACAGCTTCCTTTGGCGACGCCACCGCTACAACTGAAAGGGGAGCGAATTTCGGAATTTGAAGAGCCATATCTTGCGAACCAGGAGGAATTTTCAAGTACAACCAGAACCACTCACAAATGAAAGTTGTTAAGCTTTTGCATTACCTTCAAGCCTTAGGTCTAGTTGTTAAGATTATATAATGATTTGAATACCCAGTAGCTCAACAAATTTCAAGTTTCTCACCCGATATAATTCCTACTTCTTCAGAATTTTTTCATGAACTACATGAGCACTCAGGCTTTCCGAAATGTATAACTATAATATGGTATGACATCTCCGATAGTCGATTATGTTTGACAGAGTAGTATAGAATACTTTGTAAATAAGAAAGTGGGGAAACTTGATGTTAAGCCGGCGCTTGAAAACGACTCATAAGTGATGTTAAGTGGGGGGCAGCTGCAATACACCCAAATCGCCCAGGCCATATAAGGTTCAAAAGTGCCATATAAATATGTGTTTTCCTCGTGAGTAACGTCTGAGTGTACAATATCGAATTATTTATGTTTTACAGAAACAGGTATTTGATCAAGATTACAATTCTGAACCTGTACATTTCAACTCTGACCATGAGATTACCCGGAAAACATGACTTTGCTGGACGTATATGGGTAAATCTAATTCCATCCACATACCATAAGCCTTTCCTTACAGGGGCTACCGTTAAAATCCTGTATTCGCCTTTTGGCTGCCGGACTAGTAGATTTCCTCCTGAATAACTGAAACAATGATCCCCATAAAAGAACAGACAGCTGAAAGACTATCTCACTCTGATACGGATTTTTATCGCTCACACTAGTTTCCAGATATTAGTGATGTTTACTTTTATTTGACCATCCTTACGTTATCAATCCTGATTCGTCACAACCTCCTCCCTATACCAACAAAATTGCACCTCCTCCCTGAACTCGACATCACTGCCTTGGACCTGCATACCTTTGTGCCGCAAGGCCAAATGTCCATTAGGATTCAAACGTTGCATTTAAGGTCTAAATTGGTAGAGCTGAGTTGCTGACCGTTTGAGCAGTTATGGATTATATTTAAGTCGTTATGTTTACTAAACATGTTTCCACTCGTTTGTTATGTATAACAACATACATCGTGAAAGGGTTGTGCTTATATTCCGTATGTTCATTACTGACGTCCTCTCACTTGCGATGGAATCGGCAATACACGTTTGTATAATAATGGTTGAGTTATCAGTTGAGAATAATGTTCCATCGAATTACTATAATGCTCACATCAACAAATTAAATTGAGGATAGTCAGGGAGTCATTGTAGCCCAGCTTCCTGAATCAATTCAACAATGTCTCTTTCAACCTATGCTTGTAAATATCGTGAATATCCAGACGCTTGTAACATACACATTATCACCCCCAATGTCTTACCATAATGGGGGTAAATCGTGCTTGTATAGTCCATACCGAAAACTGTAAAACAAAATAATTGTTTAATTTAAAAGCCTACAAAACAGGCAATTTAGCAATATCCCAAGAACTGCAACATTGCAGTGGTGAACATGTCAGAAAGAAATCTGACTATTTCAATGATTATCCATATATGGAGAAATTTTCGCCAGATTGGCTCAGCAGACTGATAATTTCCTGTTGAATACCAACTGTTTAGTACTTGATTAACACAGCCATGTATTCTCCAAGACAAACCGTGGTCACGTCGCAGCAAGTTATTTTGTATACGTTCTGCAGAATGCTCCACGGTTTGTTCTTGCCATAAACAACCATGTCTTTTCCTTTGGTGGTTTTCGTCCACAGCTACAAAACTTCCTTGGGCTGTTATTGTCATATGTCCCTCAACGCGTGCTTGCCACACGTCACCATGTCTCCACATTGCAGATCTGTGGTCATTCCGTGTTGACGGTGAACCGGTGTCGTTATTCTCCACATTTCCTATTCCCATCAGGTTACTTACGCCTGCCTTGTCAAGGACTTCATATTGTGTTTCTGGCAAACCGTGTACTATGTTGGCTATAGTATACTGTCATTGCCAGATTTCCCTGGTCTTCCGATTTCCAGCAATATTGGATCGTCGCCTGCGTCTGCACGGATATACGTCTGCATCTCTGGTGAATCTTGGGATATGTAATGCAGTGCGAGGCATCCGCACGCCCTCACTTGCCACATGTCCGCGTATCTCTTGATTGTTGACAACACCTGGTACACATCTATATTCCAGATGTACTCTCGGAGTTCTGGCAAACTTCGAGATAGGTGTGCTTGTGTGAAACATCCGAAAGCCTGTACTTGCCACACAGCACCATGCATCTCCATTCCAGATACAACTCTATCCACACCACGTCTGATACAGATATATTGCTGTATGTCTGATCCATTCTGGGAAATGATAGGTAGTGCCTCACATCCGGAAGATTGTACCTGCCAAACCGTCTTGTGGTATTCAATTACAGACAGTATTTGATCCACGCCACCATGCAAGTTGATATATTTATGTATATCAGGCAAATATTGTAATATGAAAGCTAATGCTCCACAACCATTAGCGGATACCTCCCAAACGCTGCTGTGTCTTTTCATTGCGGACAGAACATGCTCCGGTCCCCTCTTGTGGCAAATGTACTCCTGTATCTCTGGTACGCCCAATGCTAAGTTAGCCAGTGTCAGACACCCGTTGCATTGTATGATGGCTCTTCCATCATGTATTCCTAATGTGCACAACACTTGGTCTATGCCTCCGTGGTCAAATATGTACTTCTGTATTGCTGGTACACCTTGGCTGATGTAGCCTAGAGCAAGGCAGCCGTTATATTGCTCCAGCCATTCGACAAGTCTCTTCATCGAAGTCATCACACGATCAACACCGTCGTTTTCATAGATATATTTTTGAATTTCCGGGATATTCTTTGATATGTATGCTAATGCTAAACATCCTTTAGCTTGCACCAGCCATTCAAGCGTCGTAGTTTCTCATCGCTAGCAAGACTTGGTCCACACCGTCGTTGTCCCAGATACGGTTCTGTAAGGCGACTTCACCCTGGCATACATTGGTCAGCGTTGAACACCCATTAGCCTTTACCAGCCACCGATCGCTATGCTTTTTTCATTGCAGACAAAATTAGTTCGACCCCTTCTTTCTCACATATGTGTTTCTGTATTTCAGGTGAATCCTCCGATACAAGGGTTAGTGCCAGACACCCATTAGTCTGCACTTGCCATTTTCCCGCGTGTTCTTTCATTGCAGAAAGTACTGGATCCACGCCTCCGTTTTCCCGAACATGCTTTTGTATGCTTGGTACCCCCTCGGATATAAGGGATAGTGCAAAACACCCATTACCTTGTACCAACCATTCGGTATCATACCTTCTCATTGCCGACACTACTTGATCCGAACATCCACTGTGGCAGACCTACAACTGGGTGTCTCTTAAATTCTGTGATAGGTTACCGATAGCTAAACTTGTCTTTGCCTGTACTCGCCATATATAATGATGACTTTTCATTGAAGACAACATCTTATCCACACCTCCATTGTCGCGAATGTACTTCTGTATGCCTGCTGATGCATTTGGTATATCTGTTGGTCTAGAGTCGTCCGCTTGTTTGTCCGCATTCACCTGCCTTTCAAACAATGAGCCCAGGGGCCGTTCAAGTCTTCTACTGAACTAGTTATCCTCCTATCTGCCCTGGAGGCAGTATGTGTATTCAGAAAACAAACATAGCTTCAACTCCCGCGGATTGAACAGTGTTGGAATCGCGATACCTTGTCATAGAGGTCAGAATGAGATCGACTCCTCCTTTTTCCTGGATACACCTCCCCGTTTCTTCACAGGTACACACGAGGGAAAGTAGTTTGAGACCAAGTTCTTGAACAGCCCTTTTCTCCATGTGGTTTTTCATAGTCTGTAATATTACATCGAGTCGTTCACCTGCCTGCAATGCCGATATTACATTAGGCATGCCATCTGCTAATGCTATCAGGGCGGCTAAGCCGGATACCTGTGCACTGGCCTGATCTGCGTGTACTTCCATGGGAGACAAGACAAGATCAACACCACCGCCGGTATGAACGTACTGCTGTATGTCAGGCATATAGAATGCTAAAGCAGCTAAGGTTCTGCGTGCCCAGTCCTGAACTGGAGAATCATGCACGTGAACCCGCATGGCTGGTAAAATGAGGCCAATGCCGCCTTTCTCAAAGATATACTTTTTTTATGTCCGCCTTTCCCAAATAAACGTCTGCTAGTGCCAGATATCCCCATTCTTGCACAGTTCTTTGTCGGGGATGTGCCCGAATGGCTGATAGGATAACATCTGTACCAACGTTCTTGTGGACGTATTCCTTCATAACTGGATGGAAACTCAGAAGAAATAATGTCCTGCATCCATGTTCCTGAACTGTGGCTTGCCCTGGTTGGGTGTCCATTGATCTCAGAACATCTTTTTGGAATGCATAAGTTGAAACATTTTTGTGGATGGTTGGCTCAGACAGACGCCTGGCCTTTGATCCCTCAGTTGTTGTTGCAAGTTGAGTCCTCTCCGGCGTCATCTGTCTTGTACCATCTGTTATATGTAAAATACAAAGATACTCGAGTAAATTTTCTTATGTGATAATTGCACCAGAGATATAAATACCGATATGGCAATGTCTGTTTAAGCTTTAGTAAACATATCAGAATTAGTTCCTTTCTCTCTGTTTTGCTTCTTTGTGATTCACGGTCAAACTGTTCCACAATGAAATAGCTCAGAAAGGAGTGGCTTTCTCTGAATAAGTATCGGATGATTCATCCGCGGAAGGATTATACTTACAAAATTTCTAGTGAACTAATTAATCTCAGAACTGCTGATTCTACATTGAATATAGAAGAATAGAATGGAACTTCTGGGTTATTTTGCATTATATCACAGAATATTTCTCTGCACATATCAA
The DNA here is from genome assembly GCA_036873755.1 of Hanleya hanleyi. Taxonomy (NCBI): domain Eukaryota; kingdom Metazoa; phylum Mollusca; class Polyplacophora; order Lepidopleurida; family Hanleyidae; genus Hanleya; species Hanleya hanleyi. Next base: position 7,106 of record JAVTVY010052512.1, read on the forward strand.
GAAACTATTTTTATATGTAGAAACGCATACAAAATTTGGCGAAATTTTCAAGATTTCTGGAATATATATTTATCAACTAAATACCAGATTTTTTTTCTTAGAAAGTCATTTTTTGTGTTTATGTAATTGACATTCAGTCTGGTTGTTTCATGATAATTAAAAGGCAAAATGGAGTAAATCCTGTCTAAGACAAGAGAGGAAAATTGTTCATGACTTCTTATACCAAATCATACAACTCGTGTCCAAAATTAGTCTCAAGCTAATTCCTAAAATTTGCATAAAGCTAATTCGAGTCGAAGGTAGGGAAGTTGCATAAGCTTACTCATTTGCTTTAGTTGCATATAATATATTCGGCATAGAATATACCTGCATTGTCCGTTCCATGTTCACTCCGGAAATTCGCCCCATTAACATGTCTTCCGCACTGGGTTTCCGTCATAGCCTCAATGTGCATTCCCTCTCAGTCTGCTTTCAATTCCGTCTCTTCTGCGTTTCCCGTGCCTGGCTGGGTAACCATACGGATAGTCTGCACTTCTGCCCTTGTCGCGTTGTCATGGTGATAGTGGTGCACGTGTTGGTGTAATTGGTATACCGGTTTAATACAAACGGTCGAATTTTCGGACACATTGGTGTGGAAATTGAGCATCGGTCTGTTGTATGGCACCATGTCATCTAACATTTGGCTGTTTCCCCCAGCTGCCGCCGTCTCTTCCTGTAAAATATGTGGAATCAACTTATTGGAGCCAGTGTGTTTAGGAAACGGTTCTGCTGTTCATAATTATAAAACTAGTACCAGTACGTTAAATACACGCCTTGCCGGTCGTCTAAAATGGCAAAATCGCCATGTTTCCTTCCCAGAGTGCAATGCGAACCACGAGTAAACTTTTGCCTCACACATGCTGTAAGTATACGAATGGACTGAAAATTGCTGGAAAATTTTATTTCAAAGGATTTTTACATGATTTCTTTTGACTTCTTCCATTCTGAAACAGTTCAGTGATATTTCAGGTCTTTGTCAGCTTCTGACACTGTCTATAAACACACTTATGACGGTGATTTTCCTGAGGCCCATGTTAAAGGCATTGCTGTATCTGAATCTTGCACCGGAAAAGGGGGCAATAACTCTTCTTTTTGCCACTTTCAGACGACCGGTAAGTCGTGTATTAAGTTTATAAAGGGAGAGAAATGCACACTGGTTCAAATCCAATACATTTTTTGCCACATATTTGAAACCAGTGATAAAGGGTCATACATTTTTAAACCATTGACTTGCAGTTCGTGAGGGCACGCCTCTCAGTGACAAGATATCCAATTACGAAGGTCCATGGCCATCTTCGGACATGTTTGGGGCTCAAACTTATGTGAAAGAGATATACATGTCATGGACTATGGCCTGCGTTGCGAAACTAATTCATCACATACGATAATCATCATCACATACTTGTGATTCTACTCGAAGTATGTTATTTGCAGGTAGAGATTATTTGCATGAGTCACCCGATTCTTCTTGCTCCCCCCTCCCCCCAAGTGTTCATGTGTGGAGGTTTGTCAGTTACTTGCCGACGGGCGGTGGTACTCTCTGAGTACTCTGGCTCCCTCCACCAACCAAACTGACTGTCACCGTATGAGTGAAACGACCTTGACTTTGACATTGAGCCAAATCCCCCCTCAGAAATTCACTTAGTCACTCTCAGTCAATTAAACCCAACTTAAAATGGGTGATGGAAAAAGATACCGGCGTACTGAGAAGAAGTCAAATGACTCCACGGGCATATATACTGGCTGCAGAATTCCAAAAAACATTACAAGAACCAAACTGATACATGTGACGATTTGTTTCTCAGTCACGCTTTTATTGTACTTTACATGTGGACATTATGAATGGCTTGTCCACACGGCCTCTAACACCAGCTTGAGCGGTATCAGATACAAATATTGAAGAGCGATGACGTAATAGCCCTCACAAGTCATCTGATGGAAATGATGAAACCGAATGACCGTTGGGTAGAAGAAACGACCCACACGAGGGGGGGGGGGTTATTGGAATGCCAGCTCTGTGAGTTCCGACGCCGACCAAGCACTTCATTCTCCTCCATGTTTATCAGTCACAAATACTGTCGTTATACATGTTATAGTGGCACACGTCTAGTTTAGAGCTGAAGGCCATAACCTTTCAACTTTCTGTTGTACCGAGACACGTCACTCAATGAATATGGTAGAACTGTGACCATTTTTTTCGCTGTGCGGAGTAGCCTACAGATATCTCCTGAACTGGATGCTTACCTTGAACTTCCTGCCAGTTTTGTATTGTGATGCTGTTTGTATGTGTGCGATTGGGATATTGGGACGTAGGTACGCTCTGGTAGTCTACTAAATTTATAACGTGAAGCAAATCGTTTCGAGTATTATAAAACTGAAGGTTGAGCAGACGATAATCCTCAGAGCACTCGCACACTTCAAGAGGTCCAAGCGAGAAAAAGTAGACCCTTCAGTAATCGCTGATTAATTGAAGCTTGCCATGGGAAAATTTGTTGACACGATCTGCCATATACACTCTATCAATCAGAGCAAATACTGAGAGACCTTTCCTTCCTAAAAGTTACAGCAAACCTCCATATTAAATACGTGATAACTCCCGCAAACAAAGTCTCAAGTAAGGTAATATGAATTTGTGAATATTAGTATAATCAGCAGTTAGTTAAGAAATTAGGATTCTGTGTCTACTTGAGGGTGTATTCAACAAACACACAGAGACACACATTGTAACTTAATATGACTGATAACCTTGATATGCTAATCAACGGAGACATCAAAACACTCCTGGTGAAGGGTCCGCTACAGGGACATACAATGGTTGTCGATAATCTCTATTCGACGTCTTACCAAGTGTTTGCTGATCGTGTAGATGTTTTCAGTAGATGGGTTAATCCGAACTTCAGAGAAGTTGGAGATGTACGACACATGAGTTGCTTGTTGCTGCGGAAAAGGTTGAAGCCGCCATATTCGGTTGCTTCTGTCTTGCCTGCAGATTTGGAACCATATTTTTGTCATTTAGAAATAGCTACTTTCTAAGTAATAGGTGATAAGTAGGGAAATTAGGACACAAGGCTGCGTGATCAGCCTTGTCACATGCTACAACAGAAATGAAAAGAAAATTACAAGAAAACGAAAAATAATATCAATACTACATTGATCGTACACCCAGTCAAGTAGGCAATTAAGACCAATGGCTACAGCACGCTTCACGACACCCTCAAATACGTTATTCGGCAGGACCCCCTGCTCCATAACTGTAGTACATTTTATTGTGATCTCATTTCATCCAATAAAAGATTTTAAATTATATGTTTTTCATGTTAAAGTCGGCATTTAAAGCCCTTCGGGGATTGTGTTTCATGTTTTATGTAAATCACCGACTATAAATAAGGGTTACTCTGACTACTCAAGAGATAAATATGCCTCAGTAACCAGTGTTGCAATACTGAAACGTCGCATTTACCTTTTACTTTTGTCGCGGCAATATTGGGATCAGTGATATTTCTATGTGATTGAGCGATATGCAAGTGGTGGGTGACGTCTGACGACCAAAAAGCTACAGGACAGCATCCATCAGCACCTAATATTCATACCCAAGAACACGGTGGATTCTCGGACGTAGCCTTAGTAACTCAGCGGCGCTTTTATTGTGGTTGTTCATGTGGAGACTATGAAGTATCTACACGGGCCCTAGCACCGGTTTGAGGGAATAATATACGCTAGCTCGGGAGCTGTGATGACAAATCGGCTCAAACAACTCATCTGATGTTAATGGATGAGTAACGCCTCAACATGTGGTAACCTGGTGATGTACTACATGTGGTTGCCGTTTGCAGTAGTGTCACGTCATGTGGAAGCTGACTTTCATGCTTTTCATTTACCTCCATTGTGGATTACGGAAACACTGTGTGCTTCATCGTCTTCATGTGAATTCTGACAATTTTCACAACCGTTGGGGCCGTTAATCTCCCAAGACACCTGTTCAGTTCTACTGTGGTAAACTTGTGTATGAGAGGCACCAGGCTTACAGGTGGAATAACTGGCAGCGTTTCCGATACATTGAAGAATACAAACAGTGTATGATATATATCTTCACGAATAGAGTCTATTTTATAGGAAATAATAATAATTTTTTATTGTTGTCCATCAACAAAAATCGTAAAAGATTCAGTATTTCATTTGTATAAATTATCATTTTCCTAGATATTTTTTACGAGTTGCGGTTCTCAAACTAAAAACATGTTTTATAGATAAAAAGGTTAAATCTATAATGTATACATTTCAGCATCAACTCTATCTGGCCTGGACGATTTGGGGTGTACCGCTGCCTGTGGACCGCGGAAAGTGTCCCACCCCTATATATTTTCGCTATTGCTAAGGCTAGAGAGCTGAAACTTACCACATTATATCTTTGGGTCAAGCTCAACAAGAAAATGTAAAGAAATGCAAGATGGCCGCCATGATGACGTCACAGTGACGTGATTTTCAAAAAGAGCATTTTTCGGACGTTTCAGAGTTTTCGTTTTTTTAAATTTTTCTTCGCAAAAACTGCTTGATAAATTAGTAAATAATAATCTGATATGAAATAAAATAAGCTTTACCCACTTTTCCATGCACAAAGCAAAATATTGAAGAAATATGACGAAAACATGTGCGCCATTTTGGATTTACCCATGATTCTCCGCTCGGGGAGTCAGGCAAATAGGCTCAAAATGACCCCAATACGATTATCCACAGAGTCAGGGAGAAAGTGTCCCCCCCAGCCAGGTAGGGTTAATAGCAAAAAATATGGAACTATTACATATATACTTGAGTGATCATATGGTATCTATTTTAACCGTTTGAATCTTCAAAGAGGCCCCATACTAATTTCATAATAAGAAAGGTTGACCGAGTTTGGCAGTATTATAATTATCTTCTATTTTACTAACGGGTATCTATATTACCATCATGTTGCAGGTAAACATTCCTCCAAACGGGTATATCACAATTGCTAATTGATCTCGCCTGTGCGCCACTACAGAGTTACTCGTGCCTGGAGGTGAATATTCGGCAGATCAAAATCCGCACTTCGCTTTGGTCGACCCTCTCTTTTGTCGTCATTTGAAAGTGCCCGTTGGACTTGAGAAGTTCACATGACGAATTAAAGAATCATTTCGTTTGATTTCTCTGAATAGTGGGTCGAATTTCACACATTTTTATTACAGTGTATTCCTGTAATCCATAAATCATATGGCTTAAGAGCACTGATCAGCGATACGGATTTGATATTTTTGAAACATCATGGTGTCTGGACGGTATCATTGAAAATGTTGACCGCTTCTCTCTTACAGGAAACCAGCCTATGTTTATGTTACTATGGTTGGTGGCTTTTGTCCCCCGCCGCAACGCGGCCGGGGACTTTAAAATGGTTCTTGATTCTATGTGTCCGTGCATGTCCGTGCATGTCTGTTCGAATGATTACTTCCTAACGCTTTGTTGGATTCTTCCGAAATTCGGCATACGTATTCCTTGCGACAAGACGCCAGTCGGTATCGCGTTTCAGCAGCATCTGCCTGAAGGTGGCGCCACTGGGTCAAAATGGTTCTTGCTTCTATGTGTCCGTGCATGTCCGTGCATGTCTGTTCGAATGATTACTTCCTAACGCTTCGTTGGATTCTTCCGAAATTCGGCATACGCATTCCTTGCGACAAGACGCCAGTCGGTATCGCGTTTCAGCAACATCTGCCTGAAGGTGGCGCCACTGGGGCTAAATGGTTCTTGCTTCTATGTGTCCGTGCATGTCTGTTCGAATGATTACTTCCTAGCGCTTTGTTGGATTCTTCCGAAATTCGGCATACGCATTCCTTGCGACAAGACGCCATTCTGTATCGCATTTCAGCAACATCTGCCTGAAGGTGGCGCCACTGGGTCAAAATGGTTCTTGCTTCTATGTGTCCGTGCATGTCTGTTCGAATGATTACTTCCTAACGCTTTGTTGGATTCTTCCGAAATTCGGCATACGCATTCCTTGCAACAAGACGCCAGTCGGTATCGCATTTCAGCAACATCTGCCTGAAGGTGGCGCCACTGGGTCAATATGAATCTTGCTCCTATGTGTCCGTGGATGTCAGTTACAAGCGATAACTTCCAAACGCTTTCTTGGATTCTTTCGAAATTTGGCACACGCATTCTTTATGAGAAGACGCGGTTGCGTACTGGATTTCAGTAACATTTGCCAGAAGGTGGCGCCACTGAGTTTCGCTTCATCATGCCCGTTCCAGTTAAAATGGGTCTTGTTGTGTCTGTGTCTGTTCAAATCCTTCACAGGCGATAACTTCCAAAAGATTTGTCGGATTCCTTCGAAATTTAGCATATACACTCCTTGTGACCAGACATGGGTTGGTATTGCGTTTCAGCAAGATTCACCTGAAGGTGGCACCACTGGGACTTGTTCCAATCTTCTGTTCATGTCCGTGGTTTCCATTCAAATTCTTCACAAGCGATAATTTCCAAATGCTTTGTCTAATAATTATGCATCCTAAATGCCTAAATGCGTTTGTCATTTGTTCTTCTTTCTTCCGCTTCTCGCTGTTTTGAATTTCATGTCGCTTTAAATGAAGGACACCATTTTCTTAAATTTGCTGTCCAGTCCTTCTATTCCACATCATATGATTTACACTAAAGCTTTTGCAGGAACCATATTTTTTTTCAGAAGTATAATATGAAATAACTGGCGGGGGAATCCCGCAGTACCGAACCTGTGTTAGTTTTGAATTTTGTGTCGCCTTAAATGAAGGACATTTCCTTCAACTTTGCTATGAAATCATTCTATTCCACATCATATAGATAGTTTATTGCATGAATTGTGCCCCATAAAAGGGCTAAAACACATAGATACATACATACATGTACACACATACATACATATATACATACAAAATATACAGACATAACATAATATACACAGTAAAATAATAGATAGGGTACACATACTAAAATACCTCATTAAAAACTTGATGGCGGATACTCTTATTTAAGATATACTCATATGCTCATATGATTTACCCTAAAACTTTTGCATGAACCGTATTATATTTCAGAAATATAATATGAAATAACTGGCGGGGAAATCCCCGCAGTACCGAACCCCTGTTTTTTTAAATTTCGTGTCGTCTTAAATGAAGGACAACATTTTCTTCAATTTTGTTATCAAATAATTGTATCTCACATCATATGATTTACCCTAAAGCTTCTGCAGGAACCATTTGTGTCCACAGTGTAACTTACTATATTAATTACAACTGAGTTCCTAAAGTTTGGGTGCACACTGTGCATATGATCAATTTCCTGAATTGAATTGAATTCCAACCTGTGGTTTTTCGGACTGTGATAGATGATGGCATGCAGTTGTCAGTGTGGTTGTTTGGTGTACAGGGAGCTTTCTATGGCTTTCATGTCAGCACACCTACCACTACCCTCAAGAAGAGCATGTCCCCATCCCCGGGGCGCCGAGCCGCACCCTCTATCTCCCAAACTAGCCCTCGCCCGACCCTCATATATTGTGTTTGAGCATATATATCTCCAATATATCTTGGCAGAAGCTGAAATTTGTGTGTTGTCTGCAATATTGGGATAATTGCAACCCCAAAAGGTTTCAGTTTATCAGGCACAGACCCATGTTTTTGTATTTGGTAAATGGATCCCTTGTCTTTGCTTGGAATTGTTTTTCTTGCCAACCTGCTTCCGCTTCTTCAAATTAAATTGCATCTCCAGACAATAACTTTTGAAAACCTTAAGGATTCTTTCCAAATTTGGTGTGGTGGTACCTTGTCTCAAGATCTGGCTTGAGAATGTTTTTCATGTTCATAGGGGACCAACCTGAAAGCTAAGTTAAGTGTTTCCAGACAATAACTTTTAAAAACCTGAACCGATTTATTCCAAATTTGGTGTGTAGGTACCTCGCCTCAATTTCTCGTTTGGCATTGTTGTTCATGCCGATCCACTTATAGGTGGTGCCACCTGGGGGTAAATTTAAAATTGTTTCCAGACAATAACTTTTTAACGCTTAATAATGAACTTGGTATACATGTACCTTACCTGAAGGTTTCACTTGGTATTGTTTTTCTTGTCGATCTGCTCATAGGTGGCGCCACCTGTAGGCCAAGTTAACATTTTCTATTTCCAATGTCAAGGGATCTTGCTTCAAGATCTCGGTTGGGATTACTTTTTATGCCTATCTGCCTACACATGGCGCTACCTGAGGGCCAAGGTAAAATTGCATTTCCGGACAGTAACTGTTGGACCTTAATGGATTCTTTTAAATTTGGTATGTGGATACCCTCAAGTTATCTTATGGGGCCATGTTAATGATGTTTTTCCTAAGTTTTACGTTTTTACTTTCTTCACAAATGATGAATGTTTCCTTTACTAAAGATGCAAAAGGCATGCCTCCAATCGTATTCGATCGACTGTATCTAGTTGCATATGCATTCCTTGTGACAAGATGTTGATTGGTATTGCGTTTCAGAAAGGTCTGCCTGTAGGTGGCGCCATTAGGGTTCTTTCCATTCTTTTGTGCTGCAAGCAATAACTTTGAAACGCTTTGAGATGTTGCTCGAAATTTGGTTTCCGGGCAATAACTTGAGAACTGCTCATCAAATTCTTCCCAAATTAGGCATGCATATACATTGTACCTTGCCATGAGATGTTGCTTGGGAGTGCGTTATCCGCTTCTGCTCAGAAAGTGACGCCACCTGATGACAAAATCTGAGATTTGTTTTTGGCCAATAACTTGAGAACTGCATGCTCATCGGATTCTTCTCAAATTTAGCATGCATTTACATGTACCATGCCAGGAGATGTTGCATGGGATTGCCTTTCACTCACTTGCACTTACAGGTGGCGCCACCTGGTGCCAAAATCCCAAATTTGTCTCCGGGTAATACCATGACCTAAGATGTCGCTTGAGATTGCATTTCGCCCACTTGCGCCTATAGGTGGCGCCATCCGGTGTTAAAATCAAAATTTGTTTTCAGCTATTAACTCGAGAACTGCTCATCGGAATCTCCTCAAATTTAGCATGCATGTATCATGCCAGGAGATGTCGCGTGGGATAGCGTTTCGCTCACTTTTACTTACAGGTGGTGCCACTTGGTGGCGAAATGCCAGATTTGTTTCCGGGTAATAACTTGAGAACCGCTCGTCAGATTCTTCTTAAATCTGGTATGAATATATCATGACATATGATGTCGCTTAGGATTGCGTTTCGCCCACTTGTTCTTACAGGTAGCACCACCTCGTGTCGAATCTAAATTTGATTTCGCTCATCAGGTTTTTCTCCAATTTGGTATACAGGTACCATGCTATGATATGTCCCTTGAGATTGTATTTCACCTGCTTTTGCATACTGGTGGCGACACCTGGTGGAAAAAACTGAAATTTGTTTCTGGCTATAATTTGACAACTGCTCATCGGATTCTTCTCAAATTTGGTATTCATGTGTCATAAGATGTCACTTGGGATTGTGTTTCGCACACTTGTGCATACAAATCTAAATTTGGTTTCCGGGCAATAACCCCCTCTTCAGATTCTTCCCAAAGTTTGTATGCTGATACACCATGTCATGAGATGATCCTTGGGATTGCATTTCGCCCACTTGCACCTACAGGTGGCGACACCTGGTGGCAAATTTAGAATTTGGTTTCCAGACAATAGGTTGAGGATGCATTCAGCTTCTTGTCAAATTTGGTTTTCAGATAATATGCCTTGAGATGTCACTTGGGGTCGCTTCTCGGTTACATAATTTCCATGCTTCATTGCATGGAAGCTAATTTACAGAAGCAAAAAAAGTTGATTTTAAAACTTGGGAAGGCAGAATTAAGACCCTCCGCATCCAACGCCTATGAAGTATAGCAGTTGCCTCCCTCATGTATATCCCCTCGAGACCAACAATGCTAAAAAAATATTGCTGCCATTTCGGCGGGGGACTTGGCATCCTCTGGCTGCTTGTGTTGTTTGAATTGGTGTTAATGCTGTTATATGGAATGGGGAATAGGACTTTGGATTATGGACGCGGAAATTTGTTAATGGACGACGGCTGAATATTGAATGATGGACTACAAGTTTGCATTTTGGTGAAAATTGTGCAGCCATTTATGGCCGAAAATCCAAACCCACGCCTGTTTTCAGCCGCACAGTCTTACGTGTGGACAGATATCTCCATAAGATGGAGTGCGCATGAAAAATATGGTTGTTAGATTCTATGTTTATATATTTATTTATTTCTGTTAAATGAAGTTTCAAGCCCCATGAGCCTCCCCTTGAAAATTGATGGATAGAAGATATTTGTTTCTCCATATGCTACATGAAGAGGCGATTTTAATCAGTGATAACTGGTGTAAATTTAGTAAATATGCATTAAATTACATTCTATAACACTTGTGTCAATAGCGTCGAGCTAACCGTGCAATTATTCACGATTTACCACGGTTATGGGAAATGTACATGTGTCAAGTGCAGGTGTTCAAAGGGAGTTTCTATTTCACAAGTCGGATGAGGAAAGGGACGTCTGCTCTGCGCCATTCTCTCATAAGAAATTGAGTTATTGTAATATGTAAGACTATATCTTCATGAATTTCGTATAAACAACCACAGCCAAAACTTTTGCGTGATTTTAAATAGTGTTACTTCATGCCTGCTTTAGTTACCACGCCTGGCTATTTTTGACCAATCAGACAATTGCATCTTATACACGGAGGTTTCAATTTTGAGCCAACGCACAGATATAGCGATCTAGCCCCTTCTTGCAATTTCCAGATGAATGTTGGTCAACCTCGCCAAGATTTGTCGTTGATATTTAACCCATGAGTGAATTACAAGCGTCTAGTCCGTCATTCATAATTCATCCGTCGTCCATTAAAGAATATCCGCGTCCATAATCAAAAGACCTATTCCATATAACAGCATTAGCATCAAATTTAAAAAGACAATCATATTATACATATAAAACATAGGCTAGTTTCCAACAAGAGAGAAGCGGTCAACAATGGCTAATTTTTTATTGCTGTCCATCAACAAAAATCGTAAAAGATTTAGTATTTCATTTGTATAAATTATCATTTTCCTAGATATTTTTTACGAGTTGCGGTTCTCAAACTAAAAACATGTTTTATAGATAAAAAGGTTAAATCTATAATGTATATATTTCAGCATCAACCCTATCTGGCCTGGACGATTTGGGGTGTACCGCTGCCTGTGGACCGCGGAAAGTGTCCCACCCCTATATATTTTCGCTATTGCTAAGGCTAGAGAGCTGAAACTTACCACATTATATCTTTGGGTCAAGCTCAACAAAAAAATGTAAAGAAATGCAAGATGGCCGCCATGATGACGTCACAGTGACGTGATTTTCAAAAAGAGCATTTTTCGGACGTTTCAGAGTTTTCGTTTTTTTTTGTTTCTTCGCAAAAACTGCTTGATAAATTAGTAAATAATAATCTGATATGAAATAAAATAGGCTTTACCCACTTTTCCATGCAGAAAGCAAAATATTGAAGAAATATGACGAAAACGTGCGCCATTTTGGATTTACCCATGATTCTCCGCTCGGGGGATCAGGCAAATAGGCTCAAAATGACCCCAATACGATTATCCACAGATTCAGGAAAAAAGTGTCCCCCCAGCCAGGTAGGGTTAATAGCAAAAAATATGGAACTATTACATATACACGTGAGTGATCATATGGTATCTATTTTAACCCTTTGAATCTTCAAAGTGGCCCCATACTAATTTCATAATAAGAAAGGTCGACCGAGTTTGGCAGTATTATAATTATCTTCCATTTTACTAACGGATATCTATATTACCATCATGTTGCAGGTAAACATTCCTCCAAACGGGTATATCACAATTGCTAATTGATCACGCCTGTGCGCCACTACAGAGTTACTCGTGCCTGGAGGTGAATATTCGGCAGATCAAAATCCGCACTTCGCTTTGGTCGACCCTCTCTTTTGTCGTCATTTGAAAGTGCCCGTTGGACTTGAGACGTTCACATGACAAATTAAAGAATCATTTCGTTTGATTTCTCTTAATGGTGGGTCGAATTTCACACATTTTTATTACAGTGTATTCCTGTAATCCATAAATCATATGGCTTAAGAGCACTGATCAGCGATACGGATTTGACATTTTTGAAACATCATGGTGTCTGGCCGGTATCATTGAAAAATGTTGACCGCTTCTCTCTTACAGGAAACTAGCCGATGTCTATGTTACTATGATTGGTGGTTTTGTTGTTTGAATTGGTGTTAATGCTGTTATATGGAATGGGGAATAGGACTTTGGATTATGGACGCGGAAATTATTTAATGGACGACGGCTGAATATTGAATGATGGACTACAAGCTTGCATTTTGGTGAAAATTGTGCAGCCATTTATGGCCGAAAATCCAAACCCACGCCTGTTTTCAGCCGCACAGTCTTTACGTGTGTACAGATATCGCCATAAGATGGAGTATATGATTATATGATTGTTAGATTCTATGTTTATATATTTATTTATTTCTGTTCAATGAAGTTTCAAGCCCCATGAGCCTCCCCTTGAAAATTCATGGATAGAAGATATTTGTTTCTCCATATGCTACATGAAGGGGCGATTTTAATCAGTGTATTAGCACCAAATTCAAAAAGACAATCATATTATACATATAAAACATAGGCTAGTTTCCTACAAGAGAGAAGCGGTCAACAGTTTTCAATGATGCCGACAATGATGTTCCAAAAATATAAAATCCGTATCGCTGATCAGTATTCTTAATCCATAATAATCGTTGTAAAGTCGTCATTTAGAGGATGATGTATCTCAGTCACGCTTTGATTGCGACTGTTCATTTGAGCACCATGAGGATCTTGAAATACATAGGTTCATACGGCCCAATGGCCTAATCAGGTTTTTTGCCGATATGCAGTTTTAAACGAATTCAGGTCAATGCAGGCGTCTTATGTCATGAATGTCTACCACTTACAGACACGATTTTGAGTAAAATGGAGACCACAAACCCTGAATCACCATTTAATTCACTGTACAAAAATTATTGTAAATTTTACAGTAAGTTACTGGCAGCAAAGGTGCCGGTAACTTACTGCAAAAAACTACAGAAGGATGTTACTGTAATTTAAGCCAGTAAATTACTGTAAAATTTACACCAGTATATTGCTGTAATTATTACAGTAATTTACTGGCAGCAAAGATGCCAGTAACTTACAGTTAAAAATGCAAAAAATATATTGTTACTAAAATTCGTTATCACCTTGCAAACAGAAAATTCTGAAACAGAAGAAGGAAACCACGGAGTAACAGAAAGGGGGGATGTTCCTCTTATCATGGTTTTCTTGACAATGTGAATTGCCTGTTTGTCAAGAAGATTAATCTGATGACTGTTGAATATGGAATGTACTACCGCTGTACAAGCATCTATGAATATGTCGAACTAGTGTTCGAATATTCTATATATTAAATCATAAGCCCCACACTCATATAAATGATTTCAGATACGACAGGGATATATTCACGTCAATTTATGTAAATCGACACTATTGTTAGGTTACAAAAAGACACTTCTGGAAAACATCCAGAAAAAAAAAATTTAAACTCCGGCAAGAGTTAAGCCCCTTTGAACCAAACTGGTACTGATATATTAAAATATATATCATATGACGTTTTTGGATATTCCCCTCCCGCCTTATAGTATAGTGTGAAAGATGTAATTATGTATTGTTGCATTACTCAGCAACAGTTTGCTTAGAAAATATGGCCGCCATCATGACGTCACAGTGACGTAACCTTCTCGAAAACAACATTTCCCCTTATTTTTGTGCCGATGTTCGACTTTTATATTTTTCATGTTATTTTCCCCCCACTCAAAAACTTATAAATAAAATTGCTAAAAATACAATGCCCACTTAGTTCTGAAATAAGGAAATTGTCAGAAAAGACGGAAGGCGCGACTTGCTGTGAAGGAATCCACCCCTCTCCAGGCCAGATATTTTCAAACCTATGTGACCTGAGGTGGGGGATGTGGTGTAGCGGATTCTCTCTTGAAAAATACAGACCCGAAACTTTGTGTTTTTGTACCTCATCATAGGTATAATTTTTAGCCTACTTACATAACCCTCCGATCAGGGGATCATGGAAAAATTTAAATGAGGACCGCGTGAAATTGTTTCTTCATATTCTTTGCATTTCAGCGCATAAAAGAGGACAAAAACTATTTTATTTCGTATCAAATGAATATTTACTAATTTTCGGTTTATGCGAAGAAATTGGTGGAAATTTGTGGAAATTGGGAACGAAAAATCGACCAAAAAAAACTTCTGTGAAAATGGCGTCATCAGACTGGCCATCTTAAATGGGTTTGTTTTTTTTTATTTCAGGTAAAGCTTGATCCAACGGTATAGATATTGTGAGAGATTTCAGCTGCTGGGGATAACGGAATTATTTCGGTGAAATTCGTTATTCCTCTCTCCGCCTGCAGTACACTACAAATCGCCAGATAGTGTTGAGGGATCAAAATAAAATTTCATATGGAGGAAATATCCGATTTGAAAATTGAAACTGTTTTAATGCTGGCGTATTTACCACCACAAGGATATGTCTACACTGCCAATTCCTGTAGAAATGGGGATCTGAGATAAGGTATTCTCAAAAAATCAAAAGCGACTTTCAATTTTGAAGCTTAAATTTTCTATCGTACACCAGACGGACGCCATTTTGAATTTTATCGTTTATATCCAGAAATCACCGAATTGAACCGATATGCAAAAGCAATACCGATGGATACGAGGAGACGGACCAATGAATCTAGTTTGTACGGATCTGTGTCAATATGCCGTCAACTATTACCCAAGTATTTACAAACATAGTTATTTGGCAGAAAAGAAATAAAATTCAGTTTCAGTTTAGTTTCAGTTTTATTAAGAGTCCATGTCAGATTTTTTCAACTGTTTTACAATGGAGCCAGTAACATTAAAATTATGACAAGCAAATGGTAATGTTAACTGAGATACCCAATGGTAATGTTAACTGAGAAAGCTTTTTTGTGAGTCATCGTAACAACAAACTTTACAGTCTTCCTGTTGAACAACCTGACAAGCTATAAAATTCGAATGCAATATAGTAGATAGTTCGTTATTACTGAGCCTTTAAGTTGACCTCCACACCCGCATCTCCACACCCGCCGACAGGAACAGAGAAGGAACAGCGTTTAGTAAATTTTCAGTAGCATGTATGTGTCTTATATTTCATTTTCCAAGAAATAAAACACTGTATTACTTTTCAAGATGCAAGAATTTGCTGAAAATGAGCAGTACAGGAAACTACTTTATCGGTAAGTTTGCATACAATATCTGTAAATATATTCTCCAGTAAATAAAAGTAAAATAAAGCAATAAAGTCATGCCAATTTTACGTTACGAGTGTTCAATGTACCGGTACCGTACTGTATTTTATATTCATGCCAATAAATACTGTAAAATATGCAGTAACTTACTTCATATAATGTAATACAGTAAGTTACAGTTTAATTTAGATTAATATACTCTATTTATGTTTGCAGTAAGTTACTATGAAAAAAGCAGTCATTTACTGCATTTTACGGTAACAAAATACACTATATATGAATGGCTGTCGAGTGTAGTCAAAGCAGTCCGGCGTCGTCGATATGTCATCCCATATACGTTTTCGGTGTATTTCTCCAAGGGAGAGTCGCAAAACATTATCGTTGGAATAAGTCACCACATAAATGGTAACTGGACATATCATTGGGTACTTAAAGAATCTATAGCCAAAATCGTCCATGTCTTTCCAACCCATAATTAAACCGCATGTCGTCAAATTCAAACGCTGATATTGGGCAAACGAGACAAATCTTAACAAAGTATGGCTCCGATATTCTTATGTCGTAAATATATTTTGGAAAGCTGGAATACGGAAGGCCATTCAATTTTACGAGATGGAAAGATGGAATACGGGGGGCGATATAGGGATTTTCGTCTTTCTACTTTCGATTTTGCGAGATGAAAAGCTGGAACACGGGAGCGATGTAGAGCTTTCCATCTTTCTAATTTCAATTTTGCGAGATGGAAAGCTCGAATACGGGAGCGATGTCGAGCTTTCCATCTTTCTACTTTTAATTATGCGAGCTGGAAAGCTGAACTGTCACAGGGCTCAGTGTGGGCCAAGTTTATGGAAACTCATCACAGCAGATTTCGCACAGTGTGTTTCATTGGTATACATATCTCAGGATGTTCCAGTCATACAGTTGTACATCCATGAGAAGGGAGGCGTGGATCAAGTATGGAAGCTGCGAAAGCCCATTACACCGACGTATGGTGTTCTATTTGTGCCAAGTTTCCGTCGCCTTTTCAAAACGCGACGTCGCCTTTTGAAACGCGACGTCGCCTTTTGAAACGCGACGTCGCGTTTTTAAAACACGACGTCGCCTTTTGGAAAACACGACGTCGCGTTTCTTTCCTATGTTTTTGCATTGTAAAACTCGACACAACGGAACTCGATGTCGCGTTTTCAAAAGGCGACGTCGTGTTTCACCCACGTCTTGTTTGGCAATGTTAAAAGATAGGAAAGAAACGCGACGTCGCGTTTTAAAACGTCGTGTTTTTTAAAAAGCGACGTCGCGTTTTCAAAAGGCGACGTCGCGTTTCAAAACGCGTCGCCTTTTGAAACGCGACGTCGCCTTTCGAAACGCGACGTCGCCTTTTGAAACGCGACGTCGCCTTTCGAAACGCGACGTCGTCTTTTGAAACGCGACGTCGCCTTTCGAAACGCGACGTCGCCTTTCGAAACGCGACGTCGCCTTTCGAAACGCGACGTCGCCTTTTGAAACGCGACGTCGTGTTTTGATAGTAGAACTGCGCATGTCTAGGGATCATTTATTTTCAAGAAATTGTGTTGTGACTATAGATACAATGCTTTAGTTAAACAAGACAAATGACATACATGTAGATATATGTAGAAGACTGTGTAAATGAAATGTGTGGTAGGAAACTTCGCTGTGCTTATATCCGTCTCAGAAATTAGGTCATGTATATCCATTGAGTATACGCACCCCTCAAGACAAAAACAAGCTGACATTATTAGTGCGCATAATGCATGTATTTAGACAATGTTTCCTCATTAGCTTTCAGTTACTTGTACAGCGACCAACTAATTTTTTTTCAAGATAATCATCCTGTCCGTCCTCTAAACGTTTGTCAGGCTTTATTATTTTTATATTATTCACATTGTATCATTAATATTGGGTGTAAAACTCGGCTGGCAGTGTCGTTTATTACTTGACTTTAAATTGCCATTTCACTATGCATTCAGTTATAGCACAATGCACTCATGGACTCACTAAGTGGAAGCTGTGCCGTTAGTGTCACCCATAGAGGGCATTTAAATGTTGATTGATTAATTTATTTCAACTGGGTTAAAACGGTCCTCGGTGAAAACAGTTTCTACCTAGACCAACACATTTTCACTTGGCTGTAAATCTTTCACCACCAGGTGTAAAAATGGAAGCTGGATTGATCTGCATGTGTGGAAAACATTCTAGCCAGGTGCTTCTCAGGTTAATGATATTAAAAGTGACTTACCAAGTTGAGTAATACGTTATTGAATTTGAGCTTTGAACCCTTTGTATAGTTATTTATACGCTATGTATCGGTTTTAAAATAATTGGGCACTCTATCGCAAAAAAACAAATTCTCTTAGTTCAGATAGGTCAATGCTACCACCACCTATTTTTATCAAAAATAGGAAAATAAGCGTGTAACCATTCCCGGAGACGCCGCCACAAATTTAGGTTCGTTTATTCTAATCTCAGTTAAGAGTTTCTGCCCTTATTCCTTCGCTCTCCTATCAAAGTCTAGTTTCACGATAACGGTGACAACCTTGTAACCCACAGTTTTGCTGATAGAATTGGAACCCTCTACTATTGTGATTGTCTTATAATTCTCTGAGATGGTCAAGCGGATAGCTCTGGCTCACTAATAACAAATGCTCCCTAAACTTGCACATGCGCAGTTGAAAGACCAAAAGGCGACGTCGCGTTTCGAAAGGCGACGTCGCGTTTCAAAAGGCGACGTCGCGTTTTGAAAAGGCGACGGAAACTTGGCACAAATAGAACACCATACCGACGCGTGTGTACAGTCTAATATATGTCAAGCATCGGCTTACATATTCCACAATACTCCAGACAGTGTGGCCTATTTTTATGTATACTATGCTTTTTTGTTTAATTTGGTGCTGTATTTGGATTATGTCTTTGGATTTTGGACGCAGAAATTCGTTAATGAACGACGGCTAAATATTCAATGACGGACGAGACGCTTGTATTGGAAGCAAAGAAAACAGCGGTGGGTCTGTACAATCAAATCGATATGTCTAGCACTAGTTTACATATCCCAGAAGGCTGCCGATATAAAGAAGTGCATCCACGAGAAGGGAGTCCAAATAGCGGAAGCTACGAGAACTCATAGAAACAATGATTT
>JAVTVY010052513.1:0-27332 GCA_036873755.1 Hanleya hanleyi
CGAGACGTCATCTATGACTCTTTCAAGAGCATCACAACATCCATTTACTATGATCGTCAGCGGCCCGACTAGTTGTGGGAAGACATCATGGGTAATAAAATTTTTGGAATGTGCTAATATCGATCCATCTCCAACACGCATCGTATGGTGTTACAGTCAGTGGCAGTCAGCCTATGAAGCTACGAGTCTGAAAAATGTCAACTTCCTCCCCGACATACCTCATGACATAGGCGAAGAGTATTACTTCGACCCCGACCAAACCAACGTTATTGTTCTGGACGATTTGATGGGTGAGGTAAAGCGTGAAGAAAAAGTTGCCGACCTATTCACCAAAGGGTCGCATCACAGAAATCTGTCCATAATTTATCTGACTCAGAATCTCTACCCTCAAGGCAAGGCATCTCGAGATATCACGCTAAACTGCCAGTATTTCGTTCTATTCAATAATCCTATTGATACACAGCAAATTAGCACGTTCGGGAGACGAATCTTTCCTCGGGATACGACACATTTCATGGCAAAATTTCGCGAAGCCACACCTCGGCCGTACGGATATCTGTTCATCGATTTAAAACCCCATACAGCGGAAAATGACAGGCTCTCTACCAATATAATATCAGGCGTTGATGAACTCGTGAAAGAAGACCAACAACTGCCACCTCGTCCAGCCCCAATTCATAATCCATCAACTCAAATTCGCATACCATCTCACTATCCAGCATGGTCCGCTAAGAGGAATGAGCAAGTAGGAGAGGGATTATATACGAAGACGGATGCGCCGTGGTTCAAACGGAGTGAAAATGATGACGAGTCCCAGCAGAGGCAGATAATCCATAGGAGCGGAAATGAAATGGAATGTCAAAAGAGAAAATACCCTTCAGATGACGAACTCCTCCATCCCGGGGAAATAGATCTACCTACCCACTTGCGGAAACGGGTCAAATATAACGTGTGGAAAAACATGTTCGGTAAACCTATTGCGAGAGATTGTAGGGTCGAATTTGACGGGCGAAAACAGCGATATACAAGCCAAGGCTACGACGAGGATGAGTCTGTTGCAAATGCTATGGAGGATTATACTCCAGCGATGATGAAGACCTTACGTCAAAAATACTGCAATCTCCTCGTGAACATACAAAAGCTACAAACCGATTATATTCATAACGAGATCTTGAAAACAACGAGGCGTCTGCAAACGATATACGACATAGACTATGAGGAAGCACTCAGACAGACGATTAAGATGCGAAAATGCTTATTCGATAAGTTGATTGGTGACGGTGATAGCGAGGACTCCGAATAAAGACCCCATTAGAAATATTCGTACATAAACATTGAATGGAAGGCTAGATATCGAAATGATACCCACAACAATGGAGATGTATTTCATATAAGCAGGTTTCTCCCATTATTTGCTCAGTGCTATGAGTTGATGAATAAAGCGATTATTTAGTAATCTTCATATTGCTTTGTCCCTATTTTATACTAGTCACATAATTCCCCCTCCAACGCTTCCAACTCCTCCTCCTCACTCATCCTCCTCACACACACACACACACACACACACTTCCTCCTCCTCGGGCAAAAGTGTCTTTACGATTATGTCTATTTTGGTCGGACAGGAATCGATTTCTGATCAACTAGAAATCATTGGCGTTATTGTACGCGTGTGAATTTTGGGCGTATGAATGTTTAGCACGCCATAGCATGAACATCAACAGTCGAAAATTGAATAACACGGGGCCACGCGACTGGAGTTCAAAGAATATATATATATATTTTTGTTATCGCGAACGAGTGTAAATGTTAATAGTTGAAATATTGAACAATAGCGATGTTTGGATGTACGCCGATGAGTTGTCTGATTAAGAATTCGCAAAAAAGCGAATTCAGGGCGATTCCACGCTCGAATCGAAATCCATGTCACCACGGACATCGGCAGCGCTTCTCGAGGAAGCTCGTGTACGGATATGCCGGGAAAACTTACCTTCTATCGCGGGGACAGACTGTTTGAGTTGATTTCCCAGTTTTCAACAACAGTCTCGCCCTAAGAAGGTACCATTTTCGTACACGCAGTAATCGCCTCAGACGTCAACATGCGCTTTTGTTAAAAGTTTTTGTTTACTTTTCCATACCACGACATATTCCTCTAAAATGGGGCGATTGTACATTATCGTCTTCTCCTATGGTGAATAAACATTTGATAGCGATGTAGAATTTCATACTACTTAAGACCATTTTTCAATATTGAGGTCACCTGTTCATGGTATTGCATGAACAGGACGAGGTTTAGCGTTAAAGCCTAATGTATCTAAGTGTGCGGTGTCTACACATGTCGTATTTCGTTTTCACGAAATTAATGCACTCACCGTTGAAGGTCCCACATGTGCGTCGTTTCGAGGGCAGTCACCAGGGGTTCGTGATAGGTCGCTATGACAATTGTTTGGATCCGGCTCACACCTCTGCTGTCGGATTCGTTCCAATTCGCAGTCCCATAATTTTGTGAGACCGTCCACGAATTCGTCTTCGTCCCAGCTGGAATAGGTACAAATGGATGTCATACACATTACGTTATCGAAGCACCCTGGAGTAGAATAGTCATACGATTCAAATCTTAGTTATCCCCCGAACATTCCTATCATGATTCGCTATAACATCGTATGACGTTGTCGTACAACGCGCCTCTCTCTCGGCTATCCAACGACGTTAGATTCATCCCCGTAACCCTTCCCGTTCCCAAGATATTGAGATTTTTCCGAAATTCGTGCGATTCATCTTGTGACGTCACTATGACGCCACCATGGTAATCCAAAGACGCGTCTCTCTCCTGGCTATCCAACGACGTAAGTTTCATCGCAGTAGCCCGTCCCGTTCCAGAGATATTGAGATTTTAATGAATTTCAACAAAAAAAAAAAAAACAAAAAAAAAAAATCGAAATTGTTTTTGGTCGAAAACGAAATTTCCAGGCTCTACGAGCACATTCACGGATTCTGCCTATTTATCGAGTATATTTTATGCAGAGCAAACATGGACATCTCAACTCAGTGATCCAACCAGTCGTGCGTGACGAAGTATATATCAAGCATCGCCGCATCTGCCCCCAGGATACAACCGCTCGTGCGTGACGAAGTGTATCATTGTAACATTCATTATACCTTACATACCTTTTGCAATAAAGATCTGGTCGTGATTCGCTTGACTGCTCAGGTCGCATTGAGAATGGTGTCATTAATTGAAAGAGGAAGATATTGTGGACTTCCAGTTGAGGATAGAATGTGTAGGGTCTAGTTGGCAGACTTGGCTATGACGTCAGGGAGATCATAGCCGACAAAGGGGTTCACCTTACATTGAATTAAGCCGCGGAGGATGGCCGCTTGGATACTCTGCCTATATAAATAAGGAAGTGTCCTATACCCGTGTATGGAAAAACTCCACATAGTATAATTCTAGCAACCTATGAGGGGGGAAAAAAATGTACTGAAAAGCTTACCCATAATAATCGCTTGAAGGTAGTCCTCAGTTCATCCTCTTACTGTGCGTATGTCTTTTCGACGCTGTCGCAACAAGCTATTTTATATTAAGAGAAATGTGTTATCAAGCTCCCTAAATATACCACTAGTTGAGTCTAAAAATAGAACTGATGTCACCGTCAAAGGGGAAATAGATGATTCGAGAACACCGCGAGGAATTTATCACGAGTGTGGAAGATGAGTGTCAGTAATAATTAAAAATCATTCGTGCGAGACGTAGTATCGTTTTATAATAGAGTCGAACAAGGCCATATATGTCCTCCGGCTATGGACACGGTTGGGTGAACAAACGATGAACATCGCAAACACTCAAGCTATAGCTAACATTGAACCATGTGGTGTGCACATGCACCTGTGCCATGTGTATCGGTATTCTCAACGTGAGTGGTGAAATGCGAGTTTACTGTCCATTTATAAGAGTGTTCCCTCACATACGTGACTCTTATAATATGACATTATTAAACGAGGAGTCTCGCGAGCACCGCCAATCTGGTCAAACATATATTAATATATCCCATAGAACTCGACATTTCCACAGGTCGACCGTGAACACCGCGAGAAGTGATCAGTCACACGTGTCCACGGGTACAAGCGTCGTCGTAATGACACCTTAGGGAGATATTCGTGGTAAGCTACAAAGAAAAAGTTTTCGGCGCCGAATAGCGTGGAAAGTTACGAAGATACGATAAATTCGCATAGGAGCTTTACGGTAGACCTCGATACGAGGGATACAACGCCGCAAACAGCGTGCGCGTATGTCGCTTATTTCTCGAGAAATGGTCAAATCACGTGACACCGAGTATCGTCTAATTGCGGCGAAAGTTACAGTCGGGCGATAAAATTGTATAGGATCTTTATCGTACATCTATACGAAAGGAATACGACGCCGAAGGCCGCGAGTCTCTATCTATCTTAGTTCCCGAGATATCGCCATCCGTCATTTATGGAAAATTCGACGAAAATCGGCAAAGTCCAAAAAAAAAAAAAAAAAAAAAAAAAAATCGAATTTTTTTTTTACTCCGAAACGAAATTTGGAGGCTGTAGGGGCATAACTAAGGAATTTACGGGATATATGTAGCATAATACGACACTATCATCATAGCAAACAAAGCCTCTGGCTATGAGACTGATGCAGTGTTACGGGTCTCGCATCAGTGCGCTCAGGTAGTTGAACTGGGTCACGGTGTATGTAGCTCTATATAATAAAAGTTGATACATGTACGCGCAGTTGTACTGAGACATAAAAACATTGTCAGCTATGTGGATCTATCTAAATATAGGATCATATGATTATATTGTGGAATAACTCGGCTTCCCCGCTTCAGAACTGTCCATATATACTGACCTACTTTATTTATTTTTATTTTACTATAGACTACGAGTATATTCGTAGTTTGATCGATTGCCAGATGTGTAAGATGAGACGTCGAGTGGTGCGGAACGTAATCACCGCGTTCTATACGCAAACTTCCCGAATTAGCCGCGAGCTTTCATTAGTCACGCTCCATCGCTAGACACGTATCGCTGAACGGATATAGAACACCGCGCACGCTTCTCTCGCTATAGTCACGGTCGGTGAACACCGCACCTCCGGGCTATAGCTATATATATATAGATGAACACCGCACCTTCGAGCTATAAGTATGGCTCCATAAATAGACCATAACCTCGAACACCGCATTAGTCGCGCTCCGCCGGCGAACCGGGTCGACCGGCGCGCGCGCGCGATGGATCGCGGGGCCCCCCTCGCGCGGTGACACCGTCCGATGAACGCCGCATTCCTCCGAAGGTCGACTGACTGTAACACACGGCGGTCTCTTTAGCACCGCAAATTAGGACAAGCCGCGATGGTGTCCCGCAATTGATGTTCCCTATGATGGATGGGGCGTCAGATTATAACACCGCCTCCGGGTATAGACGCGGGCCGGTGAATTGTGCCCGCGGGCGTTATGCGCATTAGTCACGCGTCGACGATTCGTCGACGAACGGCGCCCGCGGCGACACCGGGCCGACACCGCACCAACGCGGCGAAGTAATAGCACCGCGAACTCGGTGTTTTTGAACTGTCCCTCTCTCACACCCGCACCGCACCAAGATGGCGGCGTTTCTCTACTATTTAAGTAATAGCACCGCGAATTCGGTGTTTTTCAACTGTCCCTCTCTTACTACTGATAGTCGGAGATCTGACAGTGGACGCTCTTCTAGGGTACGACTTTCTCAGCACCCACTGTACCAAGATCGACACAGAGCGCCACAGGGTCAAGTATGGTGGCCGCTACATCCAATGCGAGGTCGTGGAGAGCGCAGGCTGTTACCGTGTAGCCGTGACCGAGACTGTGACTATTCCTGCTGGAGCCGAAGCCGTTGTGACAGGAAAAGTTCGTGGGGGCCTATCAGGCGAGGTAGGGATGATCGAAAACGAACCGGAGTTTACCCAGAAGACAGGAGCCATGGTGGCCAGGGTCCTCACCGAGGTTGACCGCGATTGCGAAGTCACCCTGAGGTTTCTCAACTTGTCCTCAGATCCGACTGTAGTCCAGGCCGGGACTCTCTGTGGCCGGATGGGTGAAGTAGAAGTAGTGGACGATCAAGTTTCGAGTGCGGCCGAAGCGTCGACGCCGAGCCGTGCGAAACCTAGTAGACAGAGGCCCGCCGTGCCGACCAGCGCATGTCCAGACCACCTTACAGATCTGGTTCGACGATCCAGCGAAGGCCTAGAGACAGACCAAGCCCTGGCTGTAGAAGATTTGGTCACCCGATATACTGACCTGTTCGCTAAAGACTATACTGATCTAGGTCGAGCGACGATGGTACAACATCACATAAAGACTGGAAGTGCACCACCCATCCGCATTCCGCCGAGGCGACCGCCGATTCACGCCCGTGGAATGATCGATGAGCAAGTTGAAGACATGTTACAGCGTGGAGTGGTCGAGCCATCCAGTGGACCCTGGTCAGCGCCGGTAGTTCTGGTGAAAAAGAAGGACGGGAAAATGCGCTTGTGCGTTGATTACCGTGCTTTGAACAAGATCACAGAGAAGGATGCTTACCCGTTGCCGAGGATCGACGACTCTCTGGATTCTTTAGCAGGTGCAAGTTGGTGGAGTACCCTTGACTTAATGTCAGGGTACTGGCAAGTTGAAGTGTCCCCCGAAGATAGATGCAAGACAGCCTTTGCAACCAGGAAAGGTCTGTACCAGTTCCGAGTTATGCCGTTCGGGCTGTGCAATGCACCCGGGACCTTTGAGCGGCTAATGGAAGCCATCCTAGTAGGACTCCATTATGATACGTGTCTCGTCTACCTTGACGATATCATCGTTTTTGGACGGACGTTTGACGAGATGATTCAGCGTCTTGATGGGGTCTTCGAGAGGTTAAAACAACATGGTCTTAAACTCAAGCCGTCCAGGTGTGTCATAGGGGCACGACAAGTCCTTTATCTAGGCCACGTGGTATCGCAGAATGGGATCGGAACTGACCCACAGAAGATCCGTGCTGTACGAGACTGGCCTCCACCCGTTTCGCAGACCGAGGTTCGGAGCTTCCTGGGTCTCTGCAGCTACTATCGACGTTTGATCCGGGATTTTGCCACCATTGCAGCGCCGCTGCATACGCTAACTGAAAAGAAGACAGTCTTCATATGGGACAACACAGCGCAGCAAGCCTTCGACACCCTGAAAGACAAGCTGACAACCGCTCCTGTGCTTGCTATGCCAGACTTTAGACTCCCTTTCATTTTGGACACGGACGCGAGTAACTATGGCATCGGCGCCGTTTTGTCACAGGTGATAGATGGAGAAGAGAAGGTCGTGGCATACGCCAGCCGCGTGTTGTCGAAGGCCGAACGAGCCTACTGTGTGACGAGAAGAGAACTGCTGGCTGTTGTGCATTTCGTCAAATGCTTTCGACACTACCTGTTTGGGCGGAAGTTCCTGCTTCGCACCGATCACGGCTCGCTGAGATGGCTCATGCGGTTCAAGGAACCGGAAGGACAGCTGGCCCGTTGGATCCAGGCCCTTGGCGTCTACGATTTCAACATTGAGCATCGTCCGGGTCGAAAACATGGTAACGCCGACGCACTGAGTCGAATCCCATGCAAACAGTGTGGTCGATCAGGCGGCGATGACGTTCAGGCAGCCGCCCGTGTGATTGAGATGGTGTCGCCAACCGAAGGGTTCGGCCGAGCCCAGGCCGAAGATCCCGACCTACAACCTGTTCTCGACTGGGTGCGGCAAGGTAGCCGACCAAACCGGGAAGACGTCAGTCCGTACGGACTCGTCACGAAAAGCCTGTGGGGTGCCTTCGATATGTTGGAGATTTGCGATTCGCTGCTGGTTAGACGTTGGGTGGATGACCGTGGTAATGTCAAGCGACGACTGCTGGTTGTACCTCGTTCCTTGCGCCGTAAAGTGTTAAGAGAGTGCCACGACGGTCCCACCGGTGGACATCTCGGAGTAAAGAAGACTTTAGCGAAGGTGAGGCAGGCCTATACCTGGCCTGGCCTGCAGACGGACACACGCCAATGGTGCCGGAGCTGCGATGTATGTAACAGAAGGAAGCAGGCTGGACGCAAACCGCGAGGACCACACAGAGGACAGATGACTGGTTGTCTCGGAGAGAGGATCGCAGTTGACATCCTTGGGCCAATGCCAGAGACGGGCAGTGGAAACCAGTATATTGCGGTCATCGGAGACTATTTTACTCGTTGGGTCGAAGCCGTTGCCATGCCCAACCAAGAAGCCTCTACTGTTGCACAGGCTGTGGTGGAACACTATGTGACCAAGTTCGGTGTTCCAATGGCGATCCATTCGGACCAAGGCCGCCAGTTTGAGAGCCGAGTTTTCAAAGGGATGTGCCGAATTTTGGGGATGAGGAAGACAAGGACGACGCCATACCACCCCCAATCAAATGGCATGATTGAGCGGTTCAACAGAACATTAGCCCAAATGCTACATGCCAGTGTCGACCGTCATCCAAGCGACTGGGACTTGCATATACCGCTTGCAGTGATGTCCTATCGTGCTACAGGCCATGAGACGACAGGATTCTCGCCAAATATGATGGTTTTCGGGAGAGAAGTCTCTCTGCCGTCTCACTTGGTACTGGGAGCTCCTCCGCGTCAGCAAGTGGAACCTACAGAGTGGATAGAAGAACTACGGGACGAGATGGACGAGATTCATCGTAACGCCCGGGAAGTGACTGGGAAGAGCCTGCGGCGCCAGAAGAGGGTATATGATAGCAAGGCCTTTCCGCAAAAGTATAAACCTGGAGATCAGGTTTACCTGTACATTTCTGCTCCAAGACGTGGAGAGAATCGAAAACTACGAGACCGCTGGGCAGGACCATACGTGATAAAGGAAGTTCTCAGGACGTGACCTACCGCATTGCAGATGCGGACGGAGGTCTCCGGGTTGTTCACCATGACAAGCTGAAGCCTTTCTATGCTCGTGTGATGTCCACCAGTGAGTCAGAAGAAACGTCTGGCGACGATGGAGATGTAGAATCAGATGATAGCGTCGGACATGGGGCTATCTTTCCTTACCCTATGGAACCATCGACTGTCGTCAGAACGCCGACTGTTGACCGGCGAACTCCATTGACCCGGGGCGGGCGTGAGATACGCCGATCACGGAGATTTGCCGATTTCGAGGTTGATTTGCAGTCTGCATCACCATTGGATCTCGAGATGGAAGCTTTACCCCCGGCCGAGGCCGAGACGGAACCGCGGCGGACGACCCGAGGTCGAGATATTAGACGCCCCACGCGTTATCGGGATTAATGTAATTCGGCAGTGTTTGGTCAGTGCCGTGAAGCAGGGACCTGATGTCTCCTCCTTCAGTTACGACCCAGCAGACCGCTGGGAGGAACGTCTGACGTAATTCTACCGTATTGAAGCCTTTGTTATTATACTGTGGATTATCTACACTTTCGGAGAAAGGACTGCGTGTTCATTCTACTCATCTGTGATTGGTAGCTGTGCCGAGCTCCACGACGAGGGCGTCGTGTTTTCGAAGGCGTGGGTAGTGTGACGAAAATGCCCGTGACCTGGAGAATGTCATTTTCGTTCTACGCTGACATTCTAAATAGCATTGTGAATGGACCGATAATGGTGGATATTCGACTTACCTGTATTAACTGTGCGCTGAAACTTTCAGCGAGTGACGTGTAAATATCCCTGACACGCATCTTGCATCGAAACCGGGCGAGAGAAGTCGAACTCTGCTGATCTGACACGAAATCCAACACCGCCTGAGTCTATACTTTCGCTTTATGGGGGCTGCCATGTTTGGGCCCGCAATGGATTCTTGGAGCCGGAGCCTATATAAGACGCAGAGAATGGACGTTCGGCATTCTGTCTCAGACAATCGGCGGGTGAACATCGTGCGGGAGAGCACAGAGACAGGATCGCCGCAAATGCGCCGAATGTGCCGAAAGTGCCGAATTGACTGCCGAAACAGCGCCGAACCATCCGTCGAAGGGTTGGAAAGCCGAGAGCTGAGCCATAGCTTGGGGATAATAGATACTAACACGCACAGTATCTGAAGACGAGATGTCCATCAACGGGGAATACAGAGCACCAAATATCCCACACTGCAGCCCATCACACAAATACCATTTTACATGATTACATATATTTGCTCACATACAAGATCGTCGGCCTTAGGGACGGAATAGATCTAATCACACTCACCTATACTAGTTACCTACAGGCCTCGGCTAGAGGTGACGGATTACACAAGCTTACATCCACTGTACATATTTACACTGCCACAGGGCTCGAATTATGCTTTGCCGCAAGTCTTGAATGCTATTACAAATCATTGCTATTGATTGACATTACACTGTAAGGTAATAATACGCCCCCGAGACCAGGGCATTATTACCACATATATATGCAGACAATCTGAGCCTATTAACTCGTCCTTGGGTCAACGCCGTGAGGGCCGAAGTCGGGTCGCCGAAGACGTGAAGTCTGCCGAGCCGAAGACGGGTCGCCGAAGACGGGTCGCCGAAATCGGGCCGCCGAAGACGTGAGGTCTGCCGAGCCGAAGACGGGTCGCCGAAGTCGGGCCGCCGAAGACGTGAAGTCTGCCGAGCCGAAAGGGGTCGCCGCCGAATTCGGGTCCGCCGAAGACGTGAGGTCTGCCGAGCCGAAAGGGGCTGCCGCCGAAGACGCTGTGGTGTGCCGTACGGGTCGACGCCGCCGAAGGGCTACTGCTAGGAGAGGCAGTGATACGGAGAGGATTCCAGAGACGATTAATAACGCTTAGATGAACTGGGCCGTGTAACCTTAGACACGGTAGACGTTCCATAGAGTCCGGGGCTACGCCTACGACCGGAGAGGAACCTGAGACGCCGTACCATACCACATAGTCTGGACGAGACTGGGCCGTGACGGGTCATAGATAGGGTCTCATGTATATATTGTATATTATTAGTCTTTCTCTTTAAGATAAAGATAACACTTAACGATAACTACCTCTAGAGTAGGGATCTTTATTACAGGTATTGTGCGCGTACAGAGCTGTGTACATAGCAGAATACAATATTATTACTTTATTATTGCCTTGGTTGTTTCTACAGGTCCTACCTCCTCGATCCAGACAAGGTGACAGGTTGAATCGGACCTTCCTCGTTGGCCAATTCCAGTCATACGAGACTGCGTTCACATCAGCCTGACAATTTGTCACAGGGGCCTGAGACCAGACCGCCTCAAGTCTCGTGTACACCGCAAGGATAGACGTTTTCTGACCGCTCGAATGTCACACCTGTAACGCACCTTACACGCCTCGCTCATACATGAGAATAGCATGCAACTTACCATACCATTCTCGCACAAACATTGAGAATAACCTATAACGTACCTTACCCTTCTCGCTCAGTCACTAAGAATAGCCTGTAACGTACCTCACCGTCTCACTTGGTCATTTAGAACAACCTGTAAACATACCTTACCCTTCTCGCTCAGTCATTGTTAATAGCCTGTAAACGTACCTTACCATTCTCGCTCAGTCATTATGAGCCGCCTGTAACTTATCTTACGTCATCGTTCGTCGCTCCAGCCGTCGTTCATTAAAGAATTTCCGCGTCCTTGATTCAAAAATCTAATTCATATAACAGCATCAGCACCAACTTCAAAAAATATATCATAGTATACATTAAAGTATACTAGTTTCTGTAAAAGGAGAGGGGTGAATAAGTTGTAAGAACATGACCCTAATCCCATGTGCATAATAAATAGGTTTGAACTACTTACCTTACCATTCTCGCACAATCACTGGGAATAGAATGTAACGTACCACACCCGTCTCACTCGGTCAGTGAGAACAGCCTGTAACGTACATTATCTTTCTCGTGCAGCCATTGAGAACAGCCTGTGACTTACCTTACCATTCTCGCTCAGCCATTGAGGATAATCTGTAAAGTATCTTACCCGCCTCGCTCATAAATTGAGAATAGCCTGTAACGTGCCTTACCCTTCTGGCCCAGCCATTGAGAACAGCCTGTAACGTGTCTTACTCTTCTCGCACAGTCAAAGAGAACAGCCTGTAACGTGCATTATTCTTCTCGTTCAGTCATCCAGAACAGCCTGTAACATGCCTTATTCTTCCCGCTCAGTCATTGATAACAGCCTGTAACGTGCCTTACTCCTCTCGCTCGGTCATTGCGAACAGCCTGTAACGTGCCTTACTCTTCTCGCTCAGTTATTGCGAACAGTCTGTAACGTACATTACTCTTCTCGCTCAGTCATTAATAACAGCCTGTAACGTGCCTACTCCTCTCGCTCAGTCATGGATAACAGCCTGTAACATGCCTTACTCTTCTCGCTCAGTCACTGAGAACAGCCCGTAACATGCCTTACTCTTCTCGCTCAGTCATTGATAACAGCCTGTAACGTGCCTTACTCCTCTCACTCAGTCTTTGCAAACAGTCTGTAACGTACCTTACCCGCCTCGCTCATTCACTGAGAATAGCCTATAACGTGCCTTACCCTTCTCGCTCAGGCATTGAGAACAGCCTGTAACATGCCTTACTCTTCTCGCTCAGTCATTGATAACGGCCTGCAACGTGCTTTAATCCTCTCGCTCAGTCATTGCGAACAGCCTGTAACGTGCGTTACTATTCTCGCTCAGTCATTTCGCCATGTTACAGGAGACAAATGCGAGGTACTGATGTTGAACGGAACACAACTGGAATAAAAATATTACTTCCCCATGGCCAGATAATCACACCGAAACTAAAGGTGAAGAATAACATCGTTATGTCGTCAATGTAGATAGAAGACCAATCAACTTTCTACAGTTTTATAGGTGAAAATTTGTCGGTGGAATGAAGTACCACATTTGGTATCAGAGTTAAACCTCTTACATCGACCACTAACTACAGCTGTCGTATGAAAATGATGGTATTCATTCTCAGTTTATGGGGATGGTCGTGATTCTCAATTTGTAACGATGGAATTCACGCTCCGTTGGTCGTGGTGGTATTCATTCTCCGTTAATCACGATGGTATTCATTCTCAATTTATCAGGATGGTCGTCATTCTCAATTTGTCACGATGGTATTCATTCTCAGTTTATCAGGATGGTCGTCATTCCCAATTTGACACGATGGTATTCATTCTCAGTTTATCAGGATGGTCATCACTCTCAATTTGTCACGATGGTATTCATTCTCAGTTTATCAGGATGGTCGTCATTCTCAATTTGACACGATGGTATTCATTCTCAGTTTATCAGGATGGTCATCACTCTCAATTTGTCACGATGGTATTCATTCTCAGTTTATCAGGATGGTCGTCATTCTCAATTTGACACGATGGTATTCATTCTCAGTTTATCAGGATGGTCATCACTCTCAATTTGTCACGATGGTATTCATTCTCAGTTTATCAGGATGGTCGTCATTCTCAATTTGTCACGATGGTATTCATTCTCAGTTTATCAGGATGGTCGTCATTCTCAATTTGTCACGATGGTATTCATTCTTCGTTGGTCGTGATGGTATTCCTCCTCCGTTGGTCACGATGGTATTCATTTTCAGTTGATCAGGATTGTATTTATTCTCCGTTGGTTATGATCGTATTTATTCTCAGTTTATCAGAATGATCGTCATTCTCAATTTGTCACGATGGTATTCATTCTTCGTTGGTCGTGATGGTATTCCTCCTCCGTTGGTCACGATGGTATTCATTTTCAGTTGATCAGGATTGTATTTATTCTCCGTTGGTTATGATCGTATTTATTCTCAGTTTATCAGAATGATCGTCATTCTCAATTTGTCACGATGGTATTCATTCTTCGTTGGTCGTGATGGTATTCCTCCTCCGTTGGTCACGATGGTATTCATTTTCAGTTGATCAGGATTGTATTTATTCTCCGTTGGTTATGATCGTATTTATTCTCAGTTTATCAGGATGGTCGTCATTCTCAATTTGTCTCGATGTTATTCATTCTTCATTGTCGTGATGGTATTCCTTATCTATTGGTCACGACGGTATTTATTCTCAGTTGATCAGCATTCCTCATTCGGTTTAGGTTGATGTCGACGGACGGCCACTGGTGTCTATTAATACAAAACAGAACATTAGCGGTTTCATTCGATATATTAGCATATATTGAAACAATGTGAATTTTGACGTTTCTTAGTTTTTCTGGCATAGAAACTTTAACGTTACAGTTTCCAAAAGGTTTTCGGTGAGTCCAAACTTGTAATCGTGAAGGCAGTGAAGATTTGTTTTACAGTATTCATCATTTCAACTCAACAGGTAATCAAAACTTTGATACGATTGTGAACAGGCAGAATGAAGGATTGACAATTGCTGCCTTATGATTTTTCACCCAATAAGCGCTATATATACTAGCAGTTCATCTTGAGAGAAGATCAAAACGTTCAGTTGGCATACGTTCATCCAGGGAGATAGAATTACAGATCGTTTATATAAATCACAGGTTAATCGTGTATATGGAGGCGTGATAGCGACAGTGATTAACTTCATACCCTTAAACTTCGAACATATTATTCGTTGACTTTCACTTTGATTTATGACCTCGATTGTCCCATAAAAAGGTACTCTTGGGTCCAATATTTCCCGCTCTCATAAGATAGAGTGAAAATGAGCATAAATCACAGCAGCACCAGGTGAACGAAATTACAACTTTGTCTTCTGTTTCTCTGCCCTTAATACTGTCACCATTAATATTCTGAAAACTGGCGTGAAAAAATATGATATATTGACAGCTCGAGATCAACAAAGCAAAAAGAAAAATATACACTTCCATGATAGTGGGTGATAGACAATGATGTTATGAATAAACAGCAAAATAGGCCTTTTTTTCATTTTAGCGTCGCCGACATGTATTAATTTTGTGACTTCTATTTGCTTGATACTTCATAGCATCCTAGTACCCCCGACGCTCTTGTACTTCACGCAGCACCATGTATCAGCAAAATGTCCTGGCTAAGAGTGTCCCTTTCTATCTCTTAAAAACTTTATTCAGTCACAGCATACAAAGCCGCTGCATTTTCTTTATCTATATTTATATTCAAACATCAATACTTGTCCTCCTTGGTATTGGATGGCATTGCTCGCAGTAAATCGCTTTCTAACCCCCTGCTGTCGATCAATGGGAGAATGTCGACACGATTCCCGAACTTGTCGCCGTATATTCGAAAGGTCAGAAGGCAAGTGAATGTTTTGAGACTTGAGTTGATGTGGTGCTGTGGACATTCGCTCATTTCCGAAGCTCTGTGATTCTCATCAAGCTATGTCCAAGTCACAGGTCTTCGTCTGGCAGAAATCCTGATATTTTATTGAGTTTTCTTATTTAGAAAATACCTGTAAATGAATTCGAGGAAGACGACATTCAAACTGTTTATTTATTCACTTCCCAAAAGGGGTATTCTACGTTGAATTGCTTCACCGCATTTGAAATGGGATCATTCTTGCTGCTTTACAAGCCTTTTTCGAGCCAAGATGAGGATTTACAAGATGATTTAGAAGATACATGTAAGTACACTGTCAGAAATATTCAGGGACTAATCCTGAATAGATCAGGCGGCACATCCACAACTCAATTTCAGGGATTTTACTTGAAATCCAGGGATAATTACCTGAATTTCAGAGCAAAGATCCCTGAATGAGAGGATTTTCCCTGAAATTCAGACAGATTTATCACCCTGATAAGTTCTCGACCCTATTCAGGTACGTAAAATTCCCTAAAATTCAGGTTGTTTAGTTTAAATTCATGGAGGATATACCTGAATTTCAGAAAATTATCCCTGGATTTCAGGTAAAATCCCTGAAATTGAGTTGTGGATGTGCAGCCTGATCTATTCAGGATTATTCCCTGAATATTTCTGAGAGTGTATGACTGTAAAACAACCATATACTGTTGGTTACTGTTACATCTGGATCAATTATTGCAGGATCGGCGAAGCAATTGTTGAGTGGGGGTGCGGGGGCTAGTATCATAGCACTTCGGGCGAGGAGCCAGGGGCCGCATAGGCCCCGGAAGCTCCTGGGGAATAGATCGCAGGAGACGCGTTCTGAACGATTTCTGGCGAATAAAATAACTAAATAATAATAATAAATGAAGTGTATTTTTACTTCTTTCCTAGACCTTTTACCATAAAAAAGCAATCGATCGTGGTTTCACGCGATGCTGAACTAGTACAATCGCCGGATGAGCGCAAAGACCTCCGTCGAGGCAACAGGGTCCGTAGGGGAATACATCACTGAATAACATAGGGCCGGATGCCAAGCTCAATTTTGCATTTGTTGGACGTTAACTTCACCAATGGTAATTAACCTGGGATTGAGGGTTCCCCACTAGCATGTCCAGCTACATGTGTAGGGATGTGGAAGTCACATTCCCCGCAAATAATTTTTGTCTGATTTCATGTGCTTGAAATATTGGGGTATAGGGGAATAGAGTATATTGATGGAAAACCTGGAATACTGCTTGAGACATTAGGCTCCTTCCCACCCTCACCTCCCCCTGAGAGGACGCCCCCGCCCAAATCAACACATTAGCGGCAGAAATGAGACCCTGTGTGCCTAGTTTTACCAACTTGCTTGTGATTTTGTGCTATATACCCTACACATCAACACTTCATATTTTGTATGTGTTCAGTATAGCATCCTCATTGACAGAATCCTCTACAAAACACACCTGATTTTACCGACACTCCGTTCTGATCTGTCTCAGCATCATGTGATGAGGATTCAATGCGCTCGGAATAATTTGTATACTGGTGTTACAGGTCACCTTCACCATAATGTATCAATTACCATGAACTTGTACATGTATCACATTCATATTGAATGGTGATGGCTGATGAGAATATTGCCCATATGGAACAAATGGCTGGATTCCAGCGAATAACAAGTTAATGTAAATCATAAACAACATACAATTAATATTACTATCAAATAATTATGTTTATTCCTTGTTTATACAGACAATATTATGACTGAATCATGGTAACAGATATTCAAGGGTATATATGTCTACACTGAACTAAAGGAGACCCATGATGCGTATTATATGATGTTGTAAAACTTTACTTGCTAATCTCGATTATGTTGCTTATTGTGAAAATAAATGAAGTTATGAAAATAAATTTAGTATGATTGCCCATTGCCCTCAAATTAGAAATATCTTCAGCAGCTAAAGTTAAGCCAATCATAACAATATATAACACCATGGTATTGTTGTAATATCACCCAGGTATTGATCTTTGGTTAAGAATGTAATGAGATACATATATACATGTTGTTTGTGTTATTCTGTATGCAGTTCATTCTGTATGTCTTTTATACATGTACATATACCAGAAGTGGAATTGAAATTTGAGTAAAATAATCAAAATATGTTCAGTTTTTACCTCTACTCAGGAAATGAAGTCTTTGTTTCTAGAAGCTAAATCATTTAGACACTCAAGTCCTTACCTGGTCAAGGGAGATAATTTTGTAAAAAAAAAACAAACAAACAAAACAAGTATAGATCCACACTGGTGCAGAGCAGAAAGTTTGATGACCTTTGATGATATTTGTGGAGCATGCTGCAGGACTTCAACTTCCATGAGTCTGGTATTATCCACACAATCCCATTCGACATGATATTTTTTGCCATAGCACCGATGAACTAGATCCCTTCATTTATGTGTTCTAGATCCAGGAGCTATTGTGAGCTGCAGGTTTTGTAAAAGTTAGATCCAATTATTCTGAGTGAAGGAATGAAGTCTGGCATGGTTGTTTTAAGTTAGAACTTGGCATCCTTGGAAATGTCTGACCGATTGACACATGTATCACCCTGCATGTGGTCATTACATGCATAATGTTTATTTCGTGAGGAATCAGCTGATATCCAATGGGGAAGGGGGAGGGTGTGGTTTGCACAATACTATCACTGGCTCTGATTTTCACGACCTCTGTCATACCACACATTTCTGACACAGCTAAACCAATCGATAGTCTGTATTGGTACTTCCAAGTTCATCCAGTACATCCATTGTGTAACAGTCCTGTTGCGTCTTATATCAGAAGTGCTGAATCCATGACCTGCATGTTGGAATCAATTGTATGCATTTAATATCAAAACTCAGTTTACTGAAAATGTTTATGGCCTTCATTATATTTCATTCTTTCATCATACACAACAAGGTGTAATCCATTATACCAGTTCTCACAGCATACGTGTACTCAATAGTATTGGGACCTGAATGGTATCCTTACTCAAGGTAATTTGAGAATAGATTCAAGAATAATTTTTAATTCAGTGTATTGAAATGTTAATTGACATGTATGCTGCTGGAAGATGAACATTGAAATGGGAATTTGACAAACAATAAACTATGATTTGATCCTTCATTACAATAATGCTGGTAGATATTTTATAAACTGACAAGAAATTCATGCCAAAAGGCAAAATAAATACCCCCCCCCCCCTTCCTCTCCCCCGCCCCAAAGGAAACAAAATTTATCAGCAAAATTTAGAATAATTTTTTTTAAACAACCAGGCTGGGGGATTATCAGGGCAACGATTTGGTGTAAGACTTACGAAATATAATTGACAAAGGATTAGCTGGAAGTTGTATTGTCAGTCTTTTGTCCAGGATATTATCTTACATCTTACAGGAGGTCTTACACCAAAGCCTTGCCGATAAACCTCCCGTGCATTTGATATGCAACAACAACAACTTGGACTATTAGGTTGGCTTCGGCATAAGTCATTAGCCGACAAATACTTTCCGATATATAGAAATGACGGGTGGTATACTAGGAATCATTGTGTTGTAATGACATAAAATGGCGACAAAAAACTCACCAGAAAAACGGGGAAAAATCGCATCGTCCATCTCTACAAGCTGAGGAGCCGCCAGTTGAATCTTCTGCTAGAAACCAGCAACCTGACTGCCGTAACTCGTGAAGCATGATGAGAGGGAACCCGATTACGGAAGCAAGGCACATTGAAATGCATTGCAATGAGGGTTCCCCATTATTTCATTATTGTCCAAAAAGAATGCATCAAAATTTCGTCGGGAACCATGGTAAACCCTATTGGAAATCACATGAATCGTGGGCTCCCCATATGACAGTTATTTGGCGGGAGATTTCACGTTGCATTCCTAGACCTCCGTCTGATCGACGGTGGTAAAAATATATGTATAACAAAGTAGGCTGACACGTTTTGTAGACGAAACCGATATAATTCGTACCATGGGCAATGGGGTGATACTTCCTGTAATGGAGAGATCTTAGCAGAAATAACGCCATCTACATTAAAAATTTGAAAGTATAGATGGCGCTAGCTATACTTCTGGTCGTTTTAAGCAACATTAGGCACTTTAGTATGGTAGAGTTCGTAGTAAACACATATTTACGGTTTAATGTTTTCACAAACGTTTAAGTTTTTATAACTGGCCATTTTTCTGTTAGCATTGAATTATTTGATGGACAATTATAGGGACGCAAAAAGGGGGAAAATAGGTGAGATAAACCATCTATCCCGTGGGTAATTTTAATTATTTGCAGGGAATTACACCCCCCCCCCCCCCCCTCCCCCTAGCCCCGCTCAATCCGCCGGGCCTGTATCGACTGAAGGACGTGTGATGTCTGAGGTCGCTACACCAAACCTGTCAATGTCACAAAAGCACAACCTTGATAATATTTGTTCGCTCCTAGTGAACACCAGATATGAAACGCTATACGTTTAATGTCCTGTGTTTTACATCCCCATGATGTTCCAATGAACAGTCTCAATCAAAGCCCACGTGACCGAGACAGATTGTTGTTGTCGTATGTAAGGCAAAGTACTACACTCGATTTGTAGGCCATACAAACTTCAATTCTGTGATTACAAGCGGGGGCCGAATACTCCACATTCAGCACATAATATACCAGCATCCCATACCTCACCTTGACCATGCAGGAAAATCTGACACAGGATGAAAGACGGCTTCAACTACAAAACAAATTCGATATGAAACTCTCGATACATTAAATTAAAAATATTAAATCCGATCGGGGTCTATCCCTTTGATTTCGGTCAACGAGGTAAACAATTACAATTGGCCCTCAGTAATTGTCTATTCCAAGCACTTCTTTGTGGCCAATAGGAGAAAATTTGGCGTAAGTCTTTGCAAGCTATCGTGAAACAATTTGCCAGGTCTCGACATCTGATGTTCAACTGGTGCTTGGCACTCGTTGAATATCACCTGTCTCGAACTGACAATTCGCTAGATCACACTCCACAGCATGTACTATCTGTATAATATTATAAATTTTTGGAGACTCCCGTCTCTTGATAATCAATCGGTCTGGAACATCAGATTCCTTTTGGGAATGTACGAAAAGTGAACATATCCGCTACTGGAGACAGATTAATCGGACGTCAGACGAATTCTACAATGTGATTTCAAAGTATGCGATTTCAATAATTCTGCAGTCGGTGTTTCGAACCTCTTTATGCCGTTGTGATATCCGCGGATTCCATCACGGGATGCGGTTTTGTGTGGTGGTAGGGTATTTCTGTTCTCAAGTTTTTTTAAGTGTGACGATTTGAACTAGAATGCACCGTTCCCGGTGACAGAGTTCTAGTCTGTAGCATTTGAAGTTGGAATGCATCGGCTAGGTGTCTTATTTTGTATATCAAATTTGGTGGTATCTGCGTCCTTGATAGATATCAGAATTAGAGTCTGTGCCAAGTTTTAGGTGGGCATGCATCGTATAGGTGTCTAGCTTGTGTCGTCTTATATAGCTTAGGCCCACACGGAATTGAACGAAAGCACCGCTTAAACGCAACATTAAAAGGGTTGTGGAAAACGATGTCGATGATGTAACAGACCGATAATGTCATCTGTTGAAAATTTATGAACTATGTGACCAACAGATAGAAAAAAACGACCCAGACGAGAGAGCATTA
Source organism: Hanleya hanleyi (assembly GCA_036873755.1). Lineage (NCBI taxonomy): Eukaryota > Metazoa > Mollusca > Polyplacophora > Lepidopleurida > Hanleyidae > Hanleya > Hanleya hanleyi. The sequence continues at coordinate 20,961 of JAVTVY010052513.1, forward strand.
ATAGAATGCAAGTTTTTATTCAGAAGAAATACCTGTGAGGCGCGACGCCAACCAAGCGCTTCATTCTCCACCAAGCCTCGGTGATGAAACGTCCACCAGCAGAATCTCCCCATATACAGACAGCAATAAAACTCAACATTACATGGGTGATGGGAAATAATGCCGACGTACCGACAAGAAGTCATATGACCCCACAGACAAATATACCTGTTAATGTCTTATATATAATGACATGAGATACGGTAAATAACTGTGTGGGAAGTACAACATGTGATATACTTCCCTCAGATCAACATCATCATAGATTGATTCCGGGGCTATCATTCAGTATTCTCGGATACACCAAGTGTACTTTGTCAGTGTCACTGCTGAAACTCACACAAACACATAGCCACGATAATCAGGATAATATTTGTAGTCTACAAAATAAATGAAGACGGACTGGGTAGATAAATATTGATACTGAACACCGATCATGCCGGTGAAATTCGATCCGTCTTCTAGTGCCTTTGATAATGTAATCCAGTGCAGGTGAAAGAGATTGAATTGATGAGTGATTTACTTACTAGATACATAACCTGAAATACTTATACACTGTATAAGTGAACTACAAGTGGGATATTTTTCAAAACGATATATTTCCATATGGAATATAGGTATTTCAATGGGTAATAATTGTGCACTCTATCTAGACGCTTTCAAAAACACATAATTTCAAAGCCCGTTCCTTCTCATTCACCAAATGCTATATAGACGATCTTCTTACTGTGGATAATCTTCAATGGATTTGAGGGTAACTACAGATGGCCCTAACGGCACATCTTATTTAGACCTATATCTCTATAAAAATGAAGTGGGCCTGCTCCCTCGTCCACTTTACGAGAAAAGAGATGATTACAATTTCGACATCGTAAACTACCGCTATCTGGACAATAATATATCAGAGGGACCTGCATATGGCGTATACTTATCTAGCCTAGCAGCATTTGCTTGATCCTGTGTTAGATGTGACGATTTTAATCAACGTCACAAAACATTATTGCAGAAACTCATAAAACAGAGTTATATCATAAAGCGCCTCCACTCGAAGTTTCTCAAATTTGGCGATACATATCGCATGCTGATAGCAAAATACGAGCGATCGTTCGAGTGAACCTGTCCGAGGATTTGGTATAGGAAGAACGGAAGTGACGATACGAAATACGACCGTCTCTCAGTGTGATGACCTGGAATGATAGTTCAAGCTATGAATTGCCGTTACATGTAGAATTTCAGACATGTTTAACCTTGACAAAGTTCTTGAATTAACTCTCAACCAATGGTTATGATTTAACCGCGAAAGTATAAAAAAATGTCAGAAAATAACGCTAATCCTATTTCTTTGGAACATCGTCGGAAGAGCCATTGAAGAACTACTCAAACATTATATTTAATCATGCTCTTCAGGGAGGGAAAATTTTCCCTGTTGATAAATTAAATAGGCTATTCGAAAAACTGTTTTACATAAGCTGTTATCGCAACAATGACATGTTTGAATCGATAAAGTAGGCATTATAATTTTGGTTCCATTAATGGAATCCATGCTACCGTAGTTGATATAACAGACTCAAAGAAGTGCCAATTGTTATCAAAATGTTCATATATCATAATATAATGTTCCCTTCGCCATGTGTTTTGTTGTAAGAGAGTAGCAGACCCCTTATCATTTGACAGTCAATAAAATATGGCGATTTTGTCACTCTTGAAAGTCTTACAGCATTCTTACGTTATACTCAAAACATAATTAAACCGACAGACTGAGGGCAGTGGCAAGATAATCGATAATATCCCCAACGAGAAAGTTAATCCATTCTGAGTTTATGGGAATTAAAGAAATCAATGTTTCGAGTGATTAATACGAAATGTTCAGCAGCTTTCCTGGTGGCGTAGGTTTTAAGACAGATTCAGTTGCCATGAGCATCCTTTAAAGGTGAGTTGGAAATTACAGAAATCAACTATTCTCCTACCGCGAGAAATTCCTGCGCAGTAACAGACGCACATATACAGTTCATATCCATGGTCCTACAGTCAATAGGAAACATTGATCCGTGGAGACTAGCCACGTCGATAATTTATGCTTCCTAACATAATAGTCTAGAATTTTGCAAGAGAGAAATTGCGACCAATTATCAAGATAGGTTTCATTATTCTAAGTTTCGGGATGTGGTTTCACGCAGCCTCGATAATATTTGTACGCTCCAATATAATTAATGAAGAGAAATTGATATTTGTTAGACGAATATATCGTGACGTCTATACCAGAGAGGCTCTGTAGTATTCTTGCCACTCTGTTACACGATCCGCTTTCCGTTCCACAGAGAGATCCCATTCTTGTATTATCACAAAACACCGTGCATATTTAGGGGTGGGACCACTAAAACAATTTACATTGGCGGCAATGTTAAAAACTATTAACGTAATTGCATCTCCTCGAGTCTACACTTCCATATTTCGGCAAGAAGTACTTTGATTCAAGTGCTACAACCGGACAGAGGTCGCCCATCGAAAGTTTGAGTTACGCGCGCTCGTATGACGTCATAATTTTGGCTTTTTTCTCTGCTTTCAGAAAGCGGTGCACAGGCACCCAAATAGTCCCTCTTAGCAACAACTTATTAAGCCTTGAGTTAAAATCAAACTCACAGCGAAACCAAATACATATCATGTCCAACTTTCATTGGTAAGGGAAGACAACTCTGTCAGGCGCAGATCGACTCCACTGCTCAACAAGGCCTGCGAAATTTAACCTAGATTAGATAGGACCATGCTTTTCGAAGCTGAAAATCAAGCATTTCTGTTCGGGTGACAACATTTGCCAGCATATTAAGTTAATTTCGAATAGTATATCCAGACGATGTGCTATTTTATTTTCCCATGGTAAATGTTTTACTTGCTTCCAATTTGATTTAAAAATGAGGGTTCAATTTGCATTTTCAACCTATACCTTAACACAGGTTTTCACGAAAAAGCCGAAAGTAGCTCACTTTTAAAAGCTTATAGGTAAAAAACCGTTCAGCCAACGATATTTGCCAGCATGGCGTTATACAAACCATATTCTGTTCTATCTCATGGTTCTTTATTTGGTCTAATTACTAAATATCTTCTTGCTTCCATTTCAATTTAAAATTTGCACATTTTTAGAGAAAGACACTATAAGGGGTTCAGCTAGGGTGATTAAGTGGGGGCCGGTCGGTGGCGCAGAGACCTGGTGACAGGTGACGATACCTGTTGGGCGGATTAAGCATGGATCACAACTGTGTATTGCACGAGGCGAAGTCGTTTCTGACCAATCATTATATAATTAAACCACTTCAATGCAAAATAGAAGATTGTAAAAAAGTACCTAAAGTATTGTCACATTTCCGTCTTAACGTTTGCCTTTAGAATATATAATCATTAGAGTTTTGTTTTACTCAGAAAGTCAGAGAGGTTTGTTTTACTCAAAAACTTTATGTTTGCAAAGGAGGAAGTCGAACAATAGAATCGAAAGCTTGGTTTTTTAACTCTTGAACCTTCTATTATTATGTAGCTTGGGTTCTTGTCATTATTGCGGCTTCGAAAACGTTACAGACAGGAAGGTTGATTTTCATAATATGATTATGTGATCAACACCAAAAACAATATCGCACAGCTTCTTTACACCTTCATCCCACCCTGAAAACGTAGACTGTAAATGACTTTATATTAGTATCCTCTTCCTTGATTAGAATGCTGTGGTTTATGTTTGTTGGCGTAATACTGAAACTGGAACAGGGAAATGTTATTCAGTGAAATTCACACGGTATCTATACAAACTTTTCTTGCATATTTTCACAAGCGTTGTACTATAACTGGTAGGTCGAAATGCCATAATCTGTAAAAATACATGTATAATACAACAAAGTGTTACATTTCTCTTCAACCAATTTTATTATTAATTTTCATCGGTTTTGAAGTGCATATTTTGTTATATTCTTTCATCTAAGTTTTATTGCTTAAAGTCAATGTCCAATATCTGCTCCAACGTATGCCTTTTGTGTGTGTGTAACAGGATTGTCTATAAGATCAGATATTCTACCAGAGTTAAATATATTTAAAGATGATACATTGGGAGTTGATTGTACAATTAACGAGTAAGCTGGAGACCCCAGTTGACCCCATGCTGTGTAATCTTGAGTCGGGCTCAATACACTGTCGGTCGTACACCGTTTAAGCGGCAGTCAAAAGACGACTGGCACCTGTGTTCAGCCAAGCGTGCAGTAATATACCGCTGCGCCATTTAGCGGCTAATTAGCAGAAATTACAATCTATAGTTCAGTATGTCATACTCCAATTACCTACCACTGGCGCAAAAAAAAAATATTGAAAACAATTCACTTCTCTGGCAGAGGTTGCCATCTGGTCCCTACTAAGGGACTGCGCAAACATGTTTATAAACAAATTAAAATGGTTGAATAACATGTCTCTAAACGTGTGCAAGTGTCTTGTATTAGAGCACATGAGCAAACTTTTTTCCCCATTTGGCCTACTTGTAGATATACTTGGGAGTTCTAGCCGTTTTTGAGCCGAAAAGGACCGCGATCTTAGGCGTTTGTTTCATCTGTGCCATATGTGCCCCCCACCCCCACCCTGCACCACATATAGGCTGTCCACTTATAATGATGGAAAACGGTAGGCGAGCGACGATAACCGATCCTATCAAGACTGGTATGTATTGGGCATACTCGTGGAGTATATGGAAAGCCAAAATAATCGGACCATACTCAATTTTGCGCACTATCTCAAAAGTTCCATATTTTAATTACGAAACTTTTCACATAGCCCACTTTTGATGACTTTGCATAAGCGAAATGTGCCCATCATATGTGGCCAATGTGGCCGCCTCACTTCCTCGAGGTAATAGTATATGCTCAGGTCGATACACCAAACTTGTTTTGTCGAAGTCACACATGCAGATAATAATGGCCTTGATAATATTTGCATGCTCCTAAATCAATAGTGGAGATGACTGAGTAAACAAACATTGATATTGAACGCGATACTTGAAGTGTTTTATGTTTCCCATACTGTATGACATGATATATTTGTTGCAGACTATCTGGGAAACAAAACATTTGTGGATTCCAACTTTATTCCCAAACGACCTTTGCCATCTGCAGATGGCCAAATCGTATAAATTTACAATCGGTCAAAAAAATGCGGAAGTGAGGGTGATCATTGCTTCGTACAGATTTAATGATTTCTTGACATCCTTATCACGTGCTCATATATTCATACAAAGCATATGTGTCAGAAGATAGTGCGATAATTATGTGTTACCATCAATTTTCAGCGATCATTTTCAGTTACTCATGGTGTATTTAAAATACTGCATTTATGGGGTATTTGAAGTACATCACACGCCTAAATGAATGTTGCGATCATATTTATTGTAAAATATAGCGCTTGTAAAGATATTAAATGAACTAAGAAATGTACTTTGAAATTTGAATAAAACATTGAGTTGATGGGCCGCGAAATCCGCATGGAAAGCAGCCCTTAAACTAAACGAGAGATCCTGAAGGATCTTGGCGCCCACCATTGTCCGATAATTGTAAGCTAATAACAAGAGGATCTTTTTGTCCATTGTTACCAAGAACAAACCATTGATTTGTAATTTTGTTTGCAGAATTGTGAATTTGAGTGAAAAAGATCGAAAAAGGGACAGTATATTAACCAATTTACTTCTGCAATGGCAAAGACACAGAGTAGGTCTGCTGTTACCCAACAAATAAATAGGAACAATTTGTTGTTTAATATAGATTTATTAAGAAATCATAAAGTCGCGGTCACCCTGTCGGCAAATGCGACGAGATGAAATGTCTGGTAACAAGGTTTGAATGTGAAATTGATGAAGGGAGATAGGTGGCCATAGTTTATAGATTCCTTCTGTGTTTAGGAGGACCTCCAATGCTGGGAGTGTTATAAGTGAAAGTCAATTAAGGGATATAAAAAATAAAGTAGAATATGCTGGAAGGTGTTGAATGTCATTTGGAGTGAAATGTTACAGATGACATCACAGAGCGTTCAAGAGTTCAGATCTCTGATAATGAAGAGTGTACAGGTATCGCCTGAGACCACCCATCACATTTGCGACACACCCAGGGTCGCTCAGACGAGATGAAGGGTCTATGATAAAGGCAGATATATCCTCTGGAGCCGTTGATATGTCTCTAAGGTCTTCGAGGCACTCGCCACTCGGCCCACACAGTCTGAAGGATGTCGCACGTGACAAGAATATGTATATGGGACTCTGGATATTCAGAGCACAACTGGCAGGTTGGATCCACAGCAAACTGGTTGAACATAGCTTTGTTT
>JAVTVY010052514.1:0-25183 GCA_036873755.1 Hanleya hanleyi
AAAAGTGTATCAATAGTTGATTCGTTTCTAGGCTTTGCCTATTTCATATTATACTACTAACATACACAAGGAACGCTGAACACGCTGTCACATCCCTCCCATTACCGATATCATCTAAATTTCTCACTCCGCTGTGCCATACTCACCCTGTTGCGACTCCATCTTGGCCTCGAATGGACACCGGAAAACAAAGCCTCGTTCAAATCTACGCGACTCTCTCCAAGGCCGCACAGGCTTCCCTAAGAGGGTGCTTTGACTCTACACCGTGCTATCTCTCCGTGTATGCTGCGACTTACAGGGCTCAGACCACTAACAGACGTGCATTGGCGGCAACGTTAACGTGCATCTCGTCGATTCCCTTATTAAGACTGGACTTCCATATTTCGGCAAGTACTTTAATTCAACTGTTACAACCTGACAAACTTCTTGGCGGGTATCGCCCGCAAATTGTTCGAACTCCACGGAAATTAGTGCTCCTTTTCAATCTAGTATCGTACAACTTGAAATTGACCACACTCGTCTTCTGACATACGAGAGCCCCAATATACTGTGGAGTATAGCACCCTCCCCCCCTCCTCTCATGTTGGTGAAGCTGAAGCATAGCAGGTCTTCGCTCGTATTGTGCACATGTATAATTGGGATAATCTCCCACAACTTCGGGACTTCGGCTCAAATTATGAACTGATCTATTCTTTTCGAAAGTTTTTTTTTAATTTAATACTAATTTGAGCTTTTCTTCGAACACATACAGCTTACCTACCTATTTACTGGCATAATATACCCAGAAACCAGTCAGAATTACAATATTTGTATATATTTTGAAGCATACTGAGCTCTCCTGACTGAAGAAAGCGGCCATTTTTTTATTACCCAAATTCAATATTCAAGATTAGATCTTTCTTCTGTTGAATAAAAGAAGTTTGAAATTTCAATTCGAAATAGTGTAATTTAAGGTTTGAATCTATTTTCCTAAGTTTTCTGAGTTGATTACATTTAGAGGTGTGAAAATTAAACAGATTATTGCGCCCCGCTGATAGTCGATTCCATGTTCTTATTAATTATTTTCTTAATTAACACACTTGTTAATCTAAAATATATATGTTATGATTGCTCTTGTATTTAATTTTGTTTTATTTGTAACGATTTCATATATGTATTGTATTATTAAGTGTTCACCTTCCACCTTGTGCTCTTCCTGTTCTGTGAAACTGGGTCAGTTATATATAGTACAGTATAATATTGATTGGTATTATGGATAACCAGAGCATGAACACGGAGGACGTTCCACTCACCAATTTACTGTCATTTCTTCCTTTCTTTCATGATCCAACTCCAGAACATACCGAAAATATATCTGAACAAACCAACATTATTAATCTGGAATTTCTTGAAAAAATATGTGCTTTAATCCCATTGACCTAAATGACACTGAAAACAGCAAAACTGTTACAGATGACAATGCAAATGAATGTCCACACCGGAATAACATAAATAAGCACCAGTCTAATTATTTTACTGGAACATCCTTTATTGAACAGCCCGATATACAAGATACTACACATAGCTGTACACCATTGTCATTTTTACATTCAAATGCTAAAAGTATTAAGAAACATTTTACAGAAATCACCGGATTTCTATACAATCTTCAATATTAATTTTCTGTTTTGAGTTTCTCTTAAAGTTGGCTAAACCCCTCAACCGAAATGATTTATGAAATACCCGGATATAAAGCTTTTCCATCATCGAGAAGTAAAAAGAAGGGCGGCGGCGTCATTTTGTATGTAAATGAAATTATTGAAATATGTAAAGAACGCGAAGATCAATCAAATTGCGACAAAAACGGTGAATATGAATCCCTTTTCATTGAATTAGAATTTAACGGTACTAAATTGTAGGAATATTTTGTCGACCTCCTGGAAAAAATGTCACCAAACTAAATTGTCATCTGGAATCACTTCTGAAAAACAGAGATATTGAAAGAAATAAATGTGTACTAATGGGCGACTTCAACATTGACCTTTTTAAAACTGAAAATCATGGACCGTCCAAAGAATTTCTTGAAAACCTAACATCATATTACTTTTTCCCCCAAATTACTAAACCAACCAGAGTTAAATCTCATTCGGCAACTTTAATTGATAATATCTTTATCAACTTTCACGAGGATAATCTTTTATCCGGGATTTTCATAACTGAAATTACTGACCATTTTCCTATTTTCCCTAAATCCGAATCACATTATCGTCCCCCGGATCAAAACCTGACATTTCGCAATGTTATTCCTGAACGAAAACACTGATTTACCCAAGGAATTAAAGATATTGATTGAGAAGATGTCACCAATAGTGATGATACTAACACGACCTTGGATACTTTCGTAACTGAATTTACCAAAGAATACGGCGACTGTTTTCCGTTAATCACAATTAAGTCACCAAAGAAAAGAATCATCAAACCTTGGATCACCCATGGAATACTGAGTTCTGTCCATTCTAAATTCTAAAAACAAGTTATATCGAAACTATCTAGCCGCACAAAATGAACACACACAACGGCAACATAGATCATACAGAAACAAATTAAATCGCACCATAAGACTATCTAGAAGGAACTACTTCGAGGATAAATTTAATTCCAGTAAGCAAGATATTAAAGGCACCTGGAAAATTATAAATCAGTTGATGAATCGGAAAAACACTATTCAACCACAATCAACTTTTGTAGTAGATGGACAAGAAATATCGGACAACAAAACAATTGCATCAAAATTCAATGAATATTTCAGCTCAGTAGCCTCAGATCTGGACTATCAAATTCCAAATAATGCACCAAATTTCAAGGAATACTTGCAAAATCGCACACAACAATCATTTCAATTTCCAAATGTAACTCCAGCGGAAGTAAAACAGACCATAACGCAACTAAAATCGACCGCACCAGGCATTGATGGTATTCGCACCTCACTAGTCAAACTTGTTTCTGACTATATTTCCACTCCCTATCTTTCATCATGAACTTATCGTTCACTACAGGCCAAGTACCAGACGTCCTAAAGCTGCAAAGGCAACACCTATATTCAAATCTGGGGATCCATCCAATTTATCCAATTATAGACCAATATCTGTTTTACCTTGTTTTAGTAAAATACTCGAGAAACTTTCTGTGTCAGCCATATCAGATTTCTTGGAGGCGAACGATATAATTTCTAGGGATCAGCACGGCTTTGGTGCAAACCACTCCTCATCACTTGCAGCATGTTCATTTTATGATAAACTTATTACCGCCTAGAAATCAAAAGACTATAGTATAGTCACATTTTTGGATCTTTCGAAAGCTTTTGACACTGTCAATCATAATATTCTACTTTCTAAATTAGAACATTATGTTTTCCGTGATACATCAAATAAAAGATTCAGTTCATATTTGTCAGGCAGATCGCAAAGTATAACTTATAACGGATTTTCCTCTGAGCCTTTGCCCATCTCTTGTGCTGTGCCTCAAGGGTCAATTCTTGGGCCGATTCTTTTTCTGATTTACATCAATGATATCAGTACTGTTTTCAATATACTGGAAATCATATTATTTCCTGATGATACAAGTACGATATTCATCACGAGATCCTCTAAATGCTATCAACATTATGTCCCAAGAACTCGAAACACTAAACGGATGGTTTTGTTCTAATAGACTATCACTTAATGTAAAGAAATCGAAATATATGATCATTAGGGACCGTTCAAAATTTATCTTGAGGGGGGGGCCGGTGGAAATTCAGCTGATGACCCTAAGTTATGTGTGACCCCCCTCCTTTGGCTGGAAGGTTACCAGTGACCCCCCCTCACCTGATACCATATTTATCAATGACCCCCCGCCATCTCACCACAAGGTCATTCCCCCCATGGACATTTCCCCCAGTGGGCATTTCCCCCGGTGGACATTTCCTTCAATGGACATTTCCCCCACCCTACAATGTATTTTGAACATAGTTTTTAAATAATTTGGCACATCATACATGTATATTATATAGCACATTTTTAAACAATATTATGGATCACATAGTGATAACATATAAATCATATACATATTATATATTTTAACATTTTAAGAAAACATATCACATTGTAGTAAAATAAAAGATGTATTTTTAAACAATATTATTTTGTTCTATTTTTTACCTCAGTTTTCACTTCAGTTCAGTTTTATGCTCATCAAATGGCTTCATGACACCGACCTATGAACAGTTAATGTTACGCTATATTCCATGTATACATCTTTTATATTGTTTTAAAATGTGCTGACTGTATAATACTGATATATACTGTGTATATGTATAATAACTTATCACTTTGTGACTCAATTATCGTAAAACGTATGTGGAAATCCTTTTTTCTTTATATATAGAAAAAAAATTGCGTTATTACAAAATTATTTAAAAACCATGTTCAAAATAACCTAAAAATATAGGGTGGGGGAAATGTCCAAGGGGGAAATGTCCGTACACCATTCCAACCCAGCCAGGGGCACTAAAATGACGCAGTGTGAAATTATATTAAGACTGATTGAAAACACGTTACTAATAATATGAAGAGCTATTCGTTGATAAACTGATTCGCGGTATGGTATTATACATATGAAAAAGTGACAGGGAACGTGACACAGTTCTGCACTACGACGTAACTACGAGGAGCTCGGAGATTACATTCTGTATGACGTATTTATTCGCATTCACCGGTTTGAGGTAAAATTATGTCATACTGCATAATTATGATAGATAATACTACATACAACCGCTCAGGGAAACAATTATGAGGTTATGTTTATAAAAATAAGGACGAATCCGACATGATTAATTTCATGCATTAATTCATCAAGTCGGCTTCGCTACAAAAAGCCTGCAAAAAATAGATGGCATTTTATTATTATAAAACTATTAATAGTATTATATTTTATAATATTATCCTCGTCATGACTTTTAACTACCGTCAGTGCAACTTGTCTTGTAGTATGCCACAATTTATTTCTTCAACTTTGGGGCAGCATAAATTATTGAAATTATTTGTTTCAGTCTCAAAATTCAGGCTATATTCATTTAGCTAGTCATGTCCACAAGGTCCAGGCTGCACTGCACCTGGGTGTGTTTAGATAAAGGATTTGCTATAGATGCACTGTGTACTAACTCAAATCTAGCTGAATAGGGGCCTAGCTTTTAATACATCTTAAGAGTAAATATGATTATAAAACCATTTACCAGTCTCATGTCCTACTACACTACAGGAGGTTTGTACAGAGATTAATGCTAACAGAACATAGGTCTATCTATGGTACTGTATGTTGTTTAGGCTTATGATAGACCATAGAGCCTACTGTTTAATAGTCTCCATGGATAAACAAAGCTGTGTTCTGATACATGTGTTTCCTGCATCTAAAGTCCACCCTGGTTCTTCAACATTAAAAACATGAAATTCATACAGAAGCTCAAGAAATCTTAGCTGAACAGCTGTCCATTTATCATCATCATTTATCAGGTTACTGATGACCCCCCCTCTACACACAGTCTAGTTACGCATGACCCCCCCTTCGTAGGGCTCGAAGTTATTGGTGACCCCCCCTCAAATTCCACCGGCCCCCCCCTCAGGATAAATTTTGAATGGTCCCTTAGACCCAATATAGCGCGTAGATACGACAGGCTACCGCTGTGCCACATTTACTAATCTGTAAAGTTCAAGTCTTTAGGTGTAATTTTTAATAACAAATTAAACTGGATTTCACACGTTAATTATACTTGTAAAAAAGTTTCGAGAAACATAGGAATTATCAATCACATTAAGAATGCAATCAACAAGAAAACACTCTACGTTTTGTATTATTCATCGATCTTTCCATATTTTTCTTATTGTAACATTCTGTGGGGAAACACACATGCTACTCATTTACATCCTTTCGTTATACTTCAGAAACGGGCATTGCGAGTCACTACATATCCAAATCAAAGTACTTAAAGTACTGATGTCGGGTTTACGTGCATTAGAGGGGTATTCACTGTGACGTTTGTGATAAAGTAAATTAGTAATGTAGAAATGCATAGATAATTAGAAGCATAAGCTGTGATAACTTACTTTTTATAGAGTGGCAAATAATATTGAGTTTGCCGATGCAAAGTCTATACTGTTCCAAAGAAACTTCCATTTTGTTATATGCAATGGTTTACTGTGTATGGCTCAAATTATTTCTTTCAGTTCAATACCTATTTTCAACACCTGTTTCAAACTCCTGTTTTCAATACCAGTTTCAACTCCTGTTTTCAACAAAATAATTCAACTCAAGATTGCTTCAGCTCCAAGACTGTTTCACTTTTAACACCCCCAGATATGTCAACTCCACGGTCTTTTATTTCCTGCAAAAAAATATTCTTCAAGACTGGACGGTCACTGTCGCCGGTCGGTGTAGTGTCACTCGCCACACAGGCAGGTCGTTAATGCACAACTTTGATTATCAGAAAATTACGAATTTGTCTACATTATAGAGAACTAAGTATCTGTGATAAACAATAAACTTAACAACACTCACTGCTCAAAGACGAACTTCCTGATCTGAACAACGATAGATCTGATCAACAGCGGGTGGAAAATGATGCAGGACTGCCTGAGTTTATCCGCGCTTCTACACAATTATCTCATTACCATGTTTCCGTTAGAATGGAGATGGACCGTGGAGAATGACCCTTACCGCCGTAACAAATGATAGCGCATAAAATAGATTGGAAAGGCAAGTCTTAAAAGAAATTGGAAAGATAAAATTTACTGCGATAATGTCCAAATTATCACGTTCAATGCACTTGCTACCGTGCATTGCAAATACGTATGACTGTCAGAACGATATGTTTTTATTAGTGCTGTAAGGGGCATCAAATGAGAACAGTCTCCGGGCAGGAGATCAAAACTACACATGTGCAGAAGAAAAAGAAAAACTGAAGAGTGATACTAATGTAGGGTTTACCCTTGGTAAACCCGACAAAAACTTGACCATACGGAACCCTTTTGAACATTTTAACCATACCCAAGTTAAACCTATACTCATCTCTGCTATTAGTGTATAAGTTTGTTCATTGCCCCCACAAATTACCCATGAGTTCCAGGGCTTCGTGTTTACAATTAGCACGCGAGCTAAAAATAGCTCACGTCAAAATATTTAGGAGAGGGTATTTGAAAGTCAGGCGAGTGATTGCAATATAATACAATATAAAATAAGATAGTTTACGGGAGTTAAAAATACCTCTCGTGACGTGAATTCACGAGAGTGTTTGCGTGCAGGTGAGCTATCACTCACTCTAAAAACGAAGCCCTGGAGTTCTAGACATTTTTTTATAAAACAATCTTCGGTTCATTCTTATCAAATCAGGGGTCATTCTTTTAATTTACAAAGACCTTTCTACGAAACCAATTGATCTTTCTATACTATTAAAATTATAGGACCTCGTGAGTGGAATAAGTTACCCTCCGCAATGACATCAATTACATCCATGTCTCTATTTAAATCTAAAATCAAATCATACCTAATTGATTACTGACCGATTTTCACAGCAACATTGGAAATGGATTTCTAACCTTAGTCTATAATTTTATGCCATGTTCCTTGCAGTCTTATATTATATTAGAGATAGAACAAGCCCCATCGGGTTTTATTCCCGCCATACAATTCTCTTCATATATGTTATGTATTTATATCTCTTTCATAAATGGTGAACAAAAAAAATCAAAGTCAAGTCAACTGGCTATAGCCTAACCAGGAAATCGCCTGCTTGCATCTATCGTATGACTTGTCACAAAGCGTGAGACGACGGATGAAATATTATCTAGGCCCTACCTTTTCCTGTTTCCTATAGGTTAATTATGTAAAACATTCAAATTATATAAAACATTCATTTCACAGACCATTATCGTTGATTTAGGCATCGTTAGGAGTAGTATATCAACGGCAAATTATGTCGAAAAGATGATGGCCAAAAATGATGGTGTGGAACTGACGTCACGATGACGTGTCACATCATGTGTCGTCACTTCAGGTGAGTGACGGCCCAACAAAAGCTATCTGCCCCTACAGAAGACCTCAGTGACATCCAATGTTAATCTACAGGGAATGCATGTATGAGATAGGGGTGGTCATTTATTTTCCTTCCTGTGGATTTTACTATGGGTTGTGCCACCTTGTTTTCTTTGTCACGCGATGAAGAACACGGTGAGAGGTGTCTGGAGGCCAGGGGTTGACTTTCGCTAAAAAGTTCAGGCAGATCTGGAGTGGACATATTAGGTCCATTCTGGTGCAGTGGACAATGTTTAATCTCAATGGGGAACCCACTCATGAACATTTGCGTTATAGGGTGTGGCCTCTTTGTTTTCTTCATCTGAAGCTGTACAACACGATGGGAGGGGTCTCGAGGTCATGTACTGAATTTTTTTGAAAAGTACTGATGACGCATGCGCTGTAGATCGAAGTGGACGTTTTGGGGTCTAGGTGGACCCATAGTGATCCAATTGGGTTGTGTGAGGTATCAGTTTGAAGCATTCGTGGGGAAGCGTCAACTGGATTGGTGTGGGACTGGAATATCGTTTATCTGCGCATGTGCAGTAGAAAAGGGTCATTTGAATGGACGTTTTGGGGTCAAGATGGATCAATAGTGGTCCGATTGGGCCATGTGAGGTGTCATCGTGAATCATTCGTGAGGGATCATCCGACCCGACTAGTGTGTCGTCCGTTTTCAACATTCGGTGCATGCTCAGACAGGGACTTGTGGGAACAGGGCATGAGAATGGACGTTTTGGGGTCGAGGTGAGTCAATATTGGCCCAATTTGGCTGCGGGAGATATCAAAGTGAAGCCCCTTGAACTAACGTCAAACTGGACTGGTGTGGAGTAATAGTAACGCAATTGTGCAGGCAGGGCAGGCAGGGAATGGTGGGAAAATGACATTGAAATGGACATTTTTGGCTTGCGGTGGGCCCATATTGGCCGTACTGGGTCGGTGCGGGTATTCATGTGCAGAGCTCCTTCAGGCTGATCAAGCCATGGGTGGGTGTATGTTGCCTTAAAAACTTGTCGTAATGCCTTATCGGCTTAATGTCTTAATGCCCTAGCATACCGTCTTATCCTTTGCGCGAGATTGTACCGTGCTATTATATAATACTTACGCATCGACAAGATGTATGTATCAATCCACTCACACCAGGGAATAAAACATGGTGGTCCCCGATGACGTCATCTCTCTACGCCGCAACATTGTACGGAGGTTTTGCTGGTAAAACCCCTATTTCGTAGGCCATGGCTCTGATTGTCAGGGTTAATTTTTCGATGAATTTTCTGGGAAACCCCCTGTTCTATTTACAGATCACTCGGGAGTAGCAGAGAAATGGAAGTTTCAGAGGTGCAATGGAGTGCGTTTGGGGGAGATAAGGGCCTTTTTCCACCCGGCTACCGGAGTTACCTATGTGTGTGGCGGTGGTGTTGATGGTGTGGAGTGCGTTTGTGGTGGTGGTGTTGTTGGTGGTAGTAGTGGTGTGTGTTTGTGGTGATGTGTGTGGGGGGTAGTAGTGGTGTGTGATGGTGGTGGTGGTCGCCGTAGTGATGGTGGTGTCTGTGCATATAGAGATTAACACGTGTCCCTCATCAGCCAATATGTATTGGTCGACTAACCAAGATATCGTGTACCTGTACCTTATGTCAAAGCACCTTCTCTCCTCGCGATAGTATGCTCAGACACATTCAATGCAAACACAACCAGGAGATACCACCATCACCACACACCAGCACTACCACCTTTACACACCACCACACGCCACTACCACAACCACACATCACCATAAACACTCACGACCTGGTACAATCTCACGCAAAAGATGAAGCACCGGTATGCTAGGGCATTAATGTGTTACGATAAGGCGTTAAAATAGGACGTTAAGGCGTTACGATAAGTCATTCAGGTAGGTCGTCAGGGAGTTACTGTTAAACTCTCCACAAACGTCACAGGGCAAATATACCGGGTTTCTGCTTTCTCTACTACTAAACTGGATTACTTCCCTTGACTTTTTTGATCCAAATTGAGAGACAACACTATCTCAACAACAACAATAACAACATTCCCATTTCTTGGATTCACCCGGTGTAAAGTCCGTTTTTTCTGTGAAAACATGCACCCCTTCATAACTTGATCCGCCTTGAGGAGCTCTTCACAATGATACCCTCCCCAACCCAGTACGCCCAATATGGGCCCACCGCCACCCCAAAATGTCCATTTCAATGCCCTTTTCCCACCATTCCCTGCCTGCCCTGACTGCACCATTGCGATACTTTTACCCAGCACTAGTCCAGTTGGACGCTACTTCACGAGAGCTTCACTTTGATATCTGCCCGCCTACAGCGCATGCATCATCAGCTCATTTAAAAAAAAATCAATGCATGGCCTCGAGACTCCCATCGTGTTCTACAGCTCGAGATGAAGAAAACAAGGGGCCACACCCTATACCGCAAATGTCCATGAGTGGGTATAGGGTGTGGCCGCATTGAGACTATCATTGTCCACCGCGCGGAATGGACCTAATATGTCCACCCCAGACCTGCCTGAACGTTTCAGAAAAAGTCAAACCCTGGCCTTGAGGCCCCTCTCGTCGTCTTCGCGAGACAAAGCAAACAATGTGTCACAACCAAGAGTAAAATCCAGAAGAAAAAAATGACCACCCCTATCCCATACATGCATTCCCCATAGATTAACATTGGAAGTCACTAGGGTCTTATGTAGGGGCAGATAACTCTTGCTGGGCCTATACATCACCGGAAGTGACGTCACAGGAAGTGGCCCGGATGCGTCCTTTCACCCGGACGTGACCCGGATGTAACCGGAAGTGACGCTCCACACAATCATTTTTGACCATTTTTCCGACAAAATTTGCCGTTTTATAATATTTTCACGGAAAGGTATGACGAGATTATCAGGTCGAGAAGCATGAACGCAGTACCACATGTGACTGGTCGGGTAAATCTGTGGGTACAAGACAAATTGTCTTGAAATGTCAAGGCATGTTGTTGGAACCAAACTTTTTGGCCGTGACATTTTTACTGTAGCATGCGTTCCCTTCTGGATGCTGAGACATCATTGCACAGCGTGTTTATTTCCAATGTGGAACTTCATGCTATATTTATAGACAGTGCTGAACGGACACAAGGAACATTTGTATGGAATCTCGCCAGTATGCTTCATTTCATGAATCCCCAATGCTGCTTTAGCAGTAGTGCTGTAGCTGCAATGTGAGCACTTGTATGATTTCTCAGCAGAGTGAGTTTCTATATGCTTGGTCAGGTTTGTGCTATAGTTAGTGCTAAACGAACATAGTGAGCATTTGTATCGTTTTTCACCAGTATGAATCGATTCGTGATTTATCAATTTCCTTTTGCTAGCAGTCCTGTATGAGCAATATGAACACGTGTTCTCCCTGTTGTGATACGTTTGCACATGCAGTCCAAGCAATCTTTTATCAGCAGCCTTATACGGGCACAGTGCATATGTGTATGGCTTTTCCTCAGTGTGTGTTAATCTTTCGTGAACCGCAAAGCTTCCTTTACGGTCAGTGCTGTATGAACACTGTGAACATTTGTACAGTTTCTCAACAGAATGATTCAGTCGATGTTTGTCCAGGTATGATTTATGTGCAGCGCTATATGGGCATAGAGAACAGCTGTGTCGCTTTTCATCGGATTGGTCATTCACGTGTGCGAATCCTATATCAGTACAAGATGACGACTCGTGTATTGCTGATCCACAGCCGTCCGTATTCAGATGGTCGTCGGTCAATCCAGAGTAGTAGACAGATTTGAACAGGGCCACTGGGAAAGGTCTCATAGCTGATCCCCGCCTCTCCACTTTTTGAGGTGGCACGGCATCCTATACAAATTAAAATAATATAAATGTACAGTAAATTATCTGGTAACAGAGACATATGTCTGAATGCAACCTGCTAATACCCTTAGCAGTATATATTTTACTGATATAATTGAAATAAAGTACCAATTGAAGGGGCGGGGCGGTGATCTTTGAGCTTAGAGTGATGAGCTGACATGGGAAATTGGGAGTAAATGCTTGGTCAGTGAATTTTTGACATGCTATTCCCGTTATCGAAACTGGCGTCATCAAAGGTATATAAAGCGGTGACATCGCGATAATGTGCATTCGATAGGGAAGTGTGTTCCTGGAGTGTTTTGGCGATAGTTGGATAATTATGGATCCAAATGTGACGTGTTTGTTGCAGTGCTCAAGCCCCTAGACTCAATTCCACGACTGGGGTTCTATTGGCATGGTTTCATGACGTAATACGGTTACATAACCATACCCATATACATTCGGTAGGGACAACTTTTGTCATGAGGATAGAAATGTTTGTTGGAGTAGCGGTGGTATTACGTTGATCGGTGACGTCATTGGCCCACTGGCGCAATGGATAGGGAAGCATGTTACGGTGCTGCACATATAGCCCTTTCAAGACTCCTTCCTGCGTAGGTTTAGTCCTGGGAATGGAATCGTACCATTCTTTCCCAACCCGCACACAAATTGGAGCAATATGCAAGAGATGGGAAAAATTGACGACTAAAAAGCAACCATACGACTCTACAGGAAATCTTCCTCGCATTCAGACCCGAGAATACGGTGGATTCTCGGACGTAGCCTTAGTATCTAAGCCACGCTTTTACTGCAGCTGTTCATGCGGAGACTGAAGTATCCACACGGCCCCTAGCACCGGCTTAAGCGGAATTAGAAACGCTAGCACGGGAGCTGTGATGACAGAATAGCTCAAACAAATAACTCATCTGATCTTAATGGATGAGCATTAATGGTGTTTGCTGGAGTAAACGCCTCAACATAGGGTAAACTTGGTAAATGCAAGATCCCAAGAAAAAAAACCTAACCTGTAATGTCCGGCGTCGTACGGCTTAAATTTTCCACTAAAACAATAAACCAACACATATTTGTCGAGTGACATGTATAGAACATATACAGAGGGCGAGCCTTGGGGACTACCAGTCCATAAACGCTGAGGTGGTGTCATCGCACACATGCTTTGACCATTGGCATTGTCATCGTTGCTTTGAGTGTGGACGGACATTTACCAGACACAACGATATGATGCGAGACCAACAGAATAGACATGCACATGGGTACGAAGAGACGAAGGCGCCAGAATCCGATGTAAATGCAGAGAGCCTACCCGCTGACTCTTAAAGCCTGCAGGCTTTTACTATCCCTGATGCTGATGTTGTAGATGCCACAGTGAAGATTGGGCGGGGAAGGGAGGAACCCACCTTTTGGGATAGAATTAAAACAACCTCTATATTAATATCCACTTTCTGGCTAACTGGTTCCACGTCACCAGAAAAAAACTCACAGTCATTGCCACCTGTGAATTGTGTACCTATAGCCTGCTGCCGCTTGGATGGACACAGACAAGATGAGCACAACAAAGTTGATCACTCTAAGAATGGCTCCTCATTAGAAAAAATCGAACATGGCCGATCATGAGTCCGATACATTGACCGAGGCATTTAATCATAATGTTAATGTTGAGTACACCTAAAGCGGCTCCCTCAGACGTATATGCTATGATGGATACTAAAATGTATCACACGCAATTCTTCTTGTTGTTGTTGATCTCTCGCCACTTCCATCACCACCGGCTCTCCTGCAAGCGTCTGTATTCTCGTGATGCCACTCACGACGTACTGTAGAGTGTGACAGACCCAAACAGTTCAATTATAGCCCAAATATCACCAAAACTCAACACACCACTCCACACTACCGTATGTACATGTCACGTCACGGGCGCGACGGAAGCAGTTCAACACTTGAGGAGCGGGGTGGGGGAGTGGGAGAGGACAAACCGGGGGTCCCTCTAATATTGCTGTTCAATGTCAACTTCTAACACCTCTGCAAGAAAAGGTCATTTTATCGATGTACAAGTTGTTGCATCAATGTCACGTTGAATTGTTTGAAGTTGTGTGTGCCAAAACGCGGCAACTTCCGGCGCTAATCAACGTCTTTATCGAAAAAGAGAGAGAAAAAAAAAGACAAAGACTGTGCCAGAGCTAACCCTAAATCAGATAAAGCTAATACTAGGAATAAGCTGGCACTTGCATAAAACTGCAATTTAAAACTAGTCACGATAAGTTTGGATCCGTGTAGGAAGGAGTGGGGTAGTCCCCCGGAAAATTTTGGAATTTAAGGCGCTTCTCCGACCAATTTCAAGGCACTGATCGTGTCACTTTCAGCCACATGGGAAGTATGCACAACACACAATGGGCTTGTTACATACCGAGGCCAACTCACTGCCCCAAGGTAAAATGTGACATTCATGTATACTCCACTTTGATACTTTGTCTTGTCTTCCATTACGATTTTGCGACTTCAAACTTAGCACATTCACTTGTTTGCTGACTACTACTCACCCCCCCCCCCCACCGCCTGTCTCTCTTTCATAAGCACAACTAGAGTTATCACCTTAGTTCAGAAAGAAGACATCATTTGCGGTAAGAATGGAAAGACCGTGTCATTGTACCAACAATGTGTAGTTTTTAGTGTATTTGTGATTTCGTGCTGATGCCGTGATCATACACATGTCAAAAATGCCTTCATTGTAAGAAATTCCAGGCTAGTTCAATCCAATAAAGAACTGTGAATGGTCAATACCGAGGTCAACCATCTTGTTCGCATTTGACGAGACAAGCCAGTGATATGGCGGCTTAAAAGGGGCAGGGAACAGTGTACAAGACGTCAAAACCAAAACGGCGATGTCGTGATTTGTTTTTCTTGGATGGACATTTTTCGAAGGAGGAGTGGACATAGAGAGCTTTCAGTCCTTGAACAGTTCTTTACACTCTCAGAAATATTCAGGGAATAATCCTGAATAGATCAGGTTGCACACCCACAACTTAAATTCAAGGATTTTATCTGAAATCCAGAGATAATTTTCTGAAATTCAGGTGTATCATCCATAAATTAACGCTAATTACCCGAATTTCAGGGGATTTTACGTACCCGAATAGGGTCGGGAACTTGCTGATGCGGGTGAAAATATTACCTGAATTTCAGGGAAAATCCTCTCATTCTGGGATCTTTTTCTTGAAATTCAGGCAATCAGTCCTGAATTGCAGCCAAAATCCCTGAAATTGAGTTGTGGATATACAACTAGATCAGTTCAGGACTATTATCTCAATATTCTGAGAGTGTATTCAGAAAATAAATGCCCACATTTCAATGAAAACGCTGCGCGTAGATCCGCGGGCGTATTCCACAAAGATCACGTTGCCGGTCGTATTCCACAAAGATCAGGTTGCATAGCCTGATACAGCACCCAACCGACTGGCTTCAAAATGAGAGTCAGTATTCTATAGCTATCAAAGAACTTACACATTCATCTTGCTCTTCTTTAATCTTGCCAGTCGTCAGATCTGCTTCAGTGTATGTGGTACCACATTCATTAACTGGTTCTTCCTTTATCCTGATTGTTGGTAAATCTACAGGCTCCTGGGAATCACGTTCAGTTATATCTGTACAAGATGCATTCATCAAATCAAACTGAATATCTCGGATTGTTTCTCCATCAGGAGTATCTGTCTTGATTGGCTTCTGCTCCATTTCTTGTCACGTTAAAGCCCCTTAATGATCTGGAGGATATAAACAAATCAAAATTCTCTTGGTTAATATGAACTTTACTCTAACCATAACTGTAGTAATAACACCCCTGTCTCATGGTTAATATGAACTTTACTCTAACCATAACTCTTATTGTAGTCTGTAGGAATACCACCCCCCTCCCAATCACAATGCCGGGCAAGCTGCTGCACTAAGGGTAACATAGAAAACTAAAAAAACAAAAAACAAACACCGTCAATAAACGAACTTACCGTATGCGCTAATCTGCGCTTATTTTTATATTTGGCGATGGTATAACTTTCATAAAACATACTCTACTTTCAGAATTATTCAGTGAATAGGAACGAATATATACATACAACGAGCAAAACAAATCTCAGTCCGCAAGAACTAAGGGAGCATGCACAATTTATCGAGGGGGTAGGACCGGTGCAACAAGGAAAATCAGCTAAAAAAATCCTTGGTCCCCCTTATCTTCGAACCAAAAAAAACTATGGGTCCTATCTGGATCTTGGGTAAAAAAAGTTCTGGTCCTATATATGTTGTGACCTACCTGTACCCGGATTTGGTGAGCCGCATCTGTAAACACCACCCCCTAACCAATATGTGATATGCACATATACTTTTGCACATTTTTATAAGCATGGAACAGTGGTCCTCCACACTAGTCGGCATTCCCGCAAGCCTTCCTACTGAACGTCAAATACTCAGGCTATGAAATGTACATAATTAGGCTCACACATGATCCCACGCTGTTCTCGTTTCGCGGGCCGAGAATGTTTGTCTTTCGTGTGTGGCTACTGGGCAAGAATCTAGTGACCGTTTGACGAGTGCCAATGCTGTCTAACTGGTCTAATCTACTGTTACACACTTTTACTTCATGAACTTCTGGTGATGCTAAAATGTTACATTCTTGCACCATATCAACATCAGGTAAACTTCTGCTCAATCATGTCAATACACTCTGGTGGAGAGGTGGCTATTTGACTCTCAGGACATCGCATTGTATCCTTTTCAATCGACCCCCCTTCTCCCTCCAAATATCATTCGGGTAGAAAAATATGTGAACATCTTACTTGCCCATTCTTGCTTATTTACACTGGATGCTTTTTCCATTGCTCTGGTATGCAAATACACTGAAACCTGTATAACCCGACCCTGCTCTGGACCAACATTTTGTGTTGATTTTGACAGGGTTCTGGTTTATAGAGGTTCAAATCAATGGTAAACTGCCCATCGGTACCAAGACAAATGTCAATATATAAAGGTTTGTCAGTTTATTCAGGTGTCGGTTTAGGCAGGTTTCGCTGTAAAACCTTTCTGAGTCAAATGTACATGCACACCAGGTCCTCTAGCTCAATGAAATCAACTTTTTTACGTGCACAATGTACATGATTTTCCATTGAAATTATTTGTTGATATTATATAGCTGTGCCAAAATGATAATGAACTTGTAGAGTGCATTGTATTTGACATGCTACATATAGTTGTTCAGTGATAAAAGGGTCTTTGTTTCAGTGGTTTCATGTTGTCAGGCATATACACTGTAGTTTACAGATACCAGACTGATATTTAATGTTGATAATATAGAGTATTTTATTCACTATCCCAAGTGTCCTGTTCTTTTGTATGCACCTCCCCCTCCAATAGGAAACCCGCCTGAGCAAAATATTGTTGTTATGCAAATAACACCAAGCTTGAATGAGACATATGGTCATCACCTAGAAGCCCATTAATGATAGATGTACATTATGAAAGCTGGTGCATCATCGATACATCAAGAGACTTTAGCAAACCGGTCTTTCTGATTGGATGGAAACCTCGGTGGCCATCTTTTATTAATGATACATGTACATATCTCTGATGCCATTCAACTGTTCAATATGAAAGTCGGTGCATCATCGATACATCAAGAGACTTTCAATAAATTACCAAGCCGGCTTTTCTGATTGAGCGGAAGCCTTGATGGCCATCTTTAATTTATGCACTCATTGATGATACATGTACATATCTCTGATACCATTCAACTGTTCAATATGAAAGTTGGTGCATCATCGATACATCAAGAGACTTTTAATAAATTAGCAAACCGGTTTTTCTGATTGGATGGAAACCTTGGTGGCCATCGTTTATTAATGATACATGTACATATCTCTGATGCCATTCAACTGTTCAATATGAAAGTTGGTGCATCATCGATACATCAAGAGACTTTCAATAAATTACCAAGCCGGCTTTTCTGATTTGGCGGAAGCCTTGGTGGCCATCTTTAATTTATGCACTCATTAATGATACATGTACATATCTCTGATACCATTCAACTGTTCAATATCAAAGTTGGTGCATCATCAATACCTCAAGAGACTTTCAATAAATTAGCAAACCGTTTTTTTCTGATTGGATGGAAACCTTGGTGGCCATTGTTTATTAATGATACATGTACATATCTCTGATGCCATTCAACTGTTCAATATGAAAGTTGGTGCATCATCGATACATCAAGAGACTTTCAATAAATTAGCAACCTGGTTTTCCTGATTGGATGGAAACCTTGGTGACCATCTTTTATTAATGATACATGTACATATCTCTGATGCCATTCAACTGTTCAATATGAAAGTTGGTGCATCATCGATACATCAAGAGACTTTCAATAAATTACCAAGCCGGCTTTTCTGATTGCGCGGAAGTGTTGGTGGCCATTTTCAATTTATGCAAAATCATTAATGATACATATCTCCAATACCATTCAACTGCTCATTTTGAAATCTCATTACCGACATATCTCAAGAATGACATGGCACACCATATGGCCATGACCCAGAAGCCTATCGAATCAGGACCCAGAGCCGAGGGGTTTTCAGATGCGCAGCTTCGTATTTTTTTTTCTTTATTTTTTTTTTGAAAAAAAAACCTCTTGGTCCTATGAATAGCCACGTAAAAAAAAATTAATGTCCTACATAAAATAGCGAGAAAAAAAGTCCGGGCCCCCCCACTGTTTGCACCGGTCCTACCCTATCAATAAATTTTGCACGGTCCCTAAACTGACGATATATGGACCCCTATTCTATACTTCTAGGACGAAGTCAGTGTACAGTACTCCTCCGAGGATCATGAAAATAACAAATTTCAAAGGAAAATACAAATGGGAAAATCGCATTTCATTATGTTCATACTAAAAACATACATTGCACTGGGTATATTTATTATGTTTGCTGCGAAAGTCTGTCACATTTATTTCGAGTACTCGCAGCTTAATACTAAAATTTCACACAAAATCAGCACATCGTTGAACAGCCGCCATTTTTCAATTTCTCCTAACATTACTAGTATTGGTATTTTGTGACCTCCTCCACGAGAACGTTAACTCGGGAACACAGAGGCCAGCAGGCGGTTCCCGACAGTAAAGTAGTAAAGAGACATCTGAGCAACAAGGAAAGTGGTAAGGTGACACGGGGTAACTTCGACCCAACTTTATCTTCAAGTTGATTTGGAGACCAGAACCACACAATGTCAACACAGGGTACCAATACGAGTCCACACTGGATACATTTGGACCTGTTCTAATTATCAGTGTGATAACGACAGATATTTATTGCGTGTAAATTTGAAGAAGAAGAACATGTGTCAATGTTACCCCATGGTGAATGCCCTGGGGTAACACTGACATGCATCATCAAAGTTCTAGCAAAGCGGCTGGGGTTTGATATGTTGAACTGGGGTAACTTTGGCATCATCATGGAACTCAATGGTGAACGTGGTTTCAATTTACCCCAAATACATAAAATTAATGAAAATAGTGGCAGCAAGAAAGAATTGGATAATCAATGATTAATACTTCTAAAATAGTATATTTTTACTATAATTATAAAACTCAAAGCATTGCTCATGTTCACCATAGAAGTTTTTGTGTCAATCTTTTAACAGTTACATGTACACCAGTGTCAACTACACATTATAAGTGGCCATCTTATGGAAAGTGTCACATGGCTGGCCATCTACCCCCTGCTGCCTCAGCAGATAACAGCAGTCAGCATCTTATATATAAAGGTGAGATAACAGTCTATGAGCTGTAGCAATATGCCGATATAACTAAAACAAAATGGTGTCAAAGTTGTCCCACTGTCAAAGTTACCCCGTGTTACCTTACAGCTTCATTTCTGTTAGATGTGTCAGTGATAGTTAAGCGTGATAGATAAGATGAGTATATATCGATTTGTCCGTTTAGTAGTATAACTTAAGCAATAAAAAGATTACTGATTGACTGCTTTGTCAGTTACTGACCAGATGATGGATCTTTCATTCATCCATTACTGACCTTCCGGCCCAACTAAATCTTGCTGCTCCAAAAACAACCCATGATGCAATACATAACATTGACAGCCCTTCTCAGATGTTTACATCAGAAATAGCAGTGATCAATGACATGCATGGAAGTTTCTTATGGGGCAGCAAAGTTAACATGGGCCGACCTTCCACCTACGCCTGTGGCTGTGATCTAGCTACAACATGTAACCTAGTGATGACGTTTATATATTGACCTTATAGTGACAATATAAAGGTCAATATATAAACGTCATCACTAGGTTACATGTTGTAGCTAGCTGTGATCATGGCCCCAGTCAGTCCGAGGATAAATGTGAAAATCCACCAACTCCTTGTAGCTAAATAATATATAGCCCTCAAGAGTATGAGGGCTATAGGTCGGCCCCAGTCACCTCCAGCGAGGGTTTTAGATAATTTTATTACGAATCACCCACCTCTGAAACTGCCGTACCTCTAATCTCTATCCCCTCCTGCCCACTATTTTAAAATCTTGAGCACTATTGTGAAATAGTGACGCATATATCGCCGTCTGAATTTTCCAGTCGTGAACTTCGACTCTCTGCGCCGCCATGTTGGTGACGTCACTGTATATGGTTAACATGGCGCGTTTAAAGTGGAATTCGACTGGAAAATTCAGACGGCGATATTTTCGTTACTATTTCACAATAGTGCTCAAGATTTTAAAATAGTGGGCAGGAGGGGATAGAGATTAGATGTACGGCAGTTTCAGAGGTGGGTGATTCGTAATAAAATTATCTAAAACCCTCGCTGGAGGTGACTGGGGCCGACCTATAGCCCTCATACTCTTGAGGGCTATATATTATTTAGCTAACTCCTTGTTGCTGTTATCGCCCCCGAGGCTGCATAGATTGGAATACTTACTTTGGTTCATATACGTATAGTTAAACAGCGCGGAGCTGAAAGGTTTACTAATAAGGTAGTGTCTATAGGGAATGAGATGGACCAACCAGCTGGGAAAATTCACTTATCGTTTAGTTTTGTCTGTTCAAATGAAGGGGGAGGTAACTTGACTCTGAGTATGACTGGTACATTTCCATTTTTCAGAGGGGAGAAATCGCGACAGAGTGTTGATTTTGAAAGTGAACAGGTGAAACCCTCAAATGTTGGGTAAGGTGACCGCAATCTGATAGTAAGTAGATGACCGTATAATTTGAACCACCCATTATAGCCGACGGCAGCTAAGCTGGATTTGAAAACATATAACCAAATTTTGAAGGATTCGAAAACGATGGACGGGGAAGAACAACAACAACAACGCTTGGGTCTTGTCCAAGGCCATGTGGGACTGGAATACGTCCTCCTTTAATATGTTGTCTACCATTCTCTTAGACGGAGGTATCCCAGCAGCCTTTGTGGCGCTCCGTGACAACTGTGGCGTGGGCTAAAGCAAGGCCTAGCGACGTATTCACTTAGCCCAGTGGGACCGCGCTTCTCGCCGTTAAATCGTATTTCCTCGACGTGTTACCTTTATTAACAATATATTATCGATTCCAAATGATTACCAGCCGGTAATCATTTGGAATCGATAATATATTGTTAATAAAGGTAACACTTAACAGCTGAAAGGATCAATTGTGTGGTAAAGACTCCAGGAAAGGTCAATAAACAGCTCTAAATAACCCACAACACTGATCTACAGGGCGCTAACCCAGCCGTTAAAATCCTGGGGTTAACACAGCGGCAACACCGTCATTGTCGGCATATAACACGGATAATCTGTTTTAATTTCCCCCCCATAAAGCTGTTAATTATCCATATTCAGTGATTGACTTATTAAATGATTTAACATCAGCATGGAGGAGTATGTATCCATGGCTTATACACAGACTATCCATAACGGTGAAGGAATTTTGCTACAAGTATATATCTGCGTTATTTAGCATTTCATGATCAATAAGTCAATCATTTAATAAGTCAATCATTTAATAAGTCCAGGGGTTTTTTTAGACAAAAATTTTTCATCTACTCAATTTCAAATATTGTAAAACTCAATTTTTTTGCGCGCCGTTGGCGCGCATATTAATGTCACTAAACTCAATTTTTCTACTTTTTCATCGAAAAAATGAAACAACTTGCTCTTGTTTTATTTTTATTCTTTATTATTTTACCCCTAAGCCAAGGTCATTGTTTTCATTGAACGACCTCCGTTGAATGGGGATGGAGCACTGCGACCACATACATCTCATGATCTCCCCTCAGCCCCCCTTTTGATTTTAGCCCTGCAAATTTTGTAACATGAATTGAACTGACACATCACAGAACCAAGAGTTTATTTTCCATTGTAAGTGCATTGAATTTATAACATTTATTCGCACCTTCCAATATGCCGTTGTGTTTATTTGTCAGTACTTCCAAACTGATTATTTGCCTTCATTATGGCAGAACAACAGGTGACTGTCACAGGAGCAATAATGCGTTAATTTCGCGGCAGAAATAAAAGCATGATGAACGATTTTAACAGAAGTTGCTCTCAATCATTCGTGTATTACAATAATTTATTCGTTAGTTTTGGAGTCTTAAATGAAAACTTCTCAATTTACCGTAACAACAAGGCCAGGGCAGAGGTTGCATGTTGCTTGTTTTCCACCACAAAACACAGGGCGAGGCACTTCAATTCGGCGTGAAGCAGGTATTATACGCGTTCAAACAAAATTCCATCAGATCAAAGAAGTTGAAAAGTATGACAAATATATTTTTTGAGATCTGGCGTCAGCCAGAGGCTCTTTAGTATGCTGTAGGGAACGGACAAAAGTGCAAACCGACTCACGGGATAGCCTTACGCTGCATGAAAGTAGTTCCATAGAGATGAGTTTTGGGGATCCTCAGTGGTTGAAAGGCTTTTGTATGTCTATATTTAGTCACTAATAGTCACTTGGCATATATTTGATCCCTTATCTGCATTAAATATTACTCTGTTCATTGTTTTCGCACAAAATATGAGATTAATACGCTCTAAAGTATGGCAGACTGGTATCGTCACTTTACCAAAGGTTGGACTCTGCTGAGAAAATTATACAGTTTAGCTGGTTAGGTGTATATGTGAGAGATGCTCTACCATAGCAGCCAACCTGGCCACCATTGTCTCATTATCACCTTTGCAGGCCACTGTTTGCTTTTCTCACAAGGGCAAGCTGTAACATATCTTATAATCTTTTCCTATCTTGTACTCCACCAGTCAACCTGTGGACTATCCAGAAAGTGTAATACATGTCTTATCTTATCCTGACTTGTGACATATATAACCATCATCAAACTTGATGTCCAGCCCTTCTCACTCATAACACTAAATCAATCTATATTTACCCCTAGGTATAATCTCTCTTATTTACCATTTAGGTACATATGTATGTTCTGTACAAACTGACCTGTGGGTATTTAGGCCTAGACTTCATTCCACTGGCTCCCTTTTCCATCGAATTCTCAAACAGGTCAGTTTGCAGTCTTAACACAACACCAACAATACCATGTTTAAAGAAGGTATCATATTGCTTTCCTTATGCTGGTTAAATTAACATGGTGTTTATCTGGAATCCCGAACTGACTTATTGGAGGAATTATGTATCAAGATTAAGAGCAAAATTCAGCTATTTTGGTTGAGTCAAGGTTGGATGAGCACCTACTGTAGTGTCTAATTGGACGGAAATTAATTGGGTAACACATGGTTAGCCTAACGTGTGCAACTTCCCTCATTATAGGACTACCTTTCATTGTTCCCACAGATCAATTTCACATAAACTACGATAAAAGTAACTCCGAAAATGGAAGTCATTGTGATATAATATTCTATATTTCGGCTTCCATTTTCGGAGTTACTTTTTATCCTAGAACTGCCTTTATTTGGTATGTTCAACTTCATTATATCGGTACCTTTCAAGACGGGCCGTTCGCGCCATAAATCCAAACGTTTAATAAATTTAAACGTTTAACTTGCACCAACCAATCAGATGTCATGAATTGACATTTGGAAGACCTTTCCTGTCCAAAAGCAAATGTTTGCTGTTGTAGCGTCCAATACTTAGACGTTACCTGTCAAAAGGCAAACGTTTCCAGTAGTAATATTCAAGACTTTTAAACGTTTCCGGTTTAAGGGAAATCGTTATCGGTTGTGATCGTCCAGTCAGATTTTTTTATTGCTGCCGCATATGTTCAAACCTCAACATCAACACGTGTCCACTGGCAAAATGTTTCCGCTATGTAGTCTGTTTGAACCAATCAAAATAACCCTTACAAATATTCGAGCATATTGTATTCCTCATGCCGACCGTGCATCATGCCCTGCGCAAATTGTCCCGGTGTCAAAGATATTCTCCAAAACCTAATTTGTAAGAACGGTTTTCATTGGTTAAAATACACTACATACCGGAAACGTTTGCCAGTGGAGATTTGCACGTGTTGGTGTATATGTTGGAATACACGCGGCCCAAATAAAAAATCTGATTGGACGCTCACAACCGGAAACGTTATCTTTTTAACCGGAAACCTTTAAAAGACTGAATTTTTCTTTTGACAGGAAACGTCTGAAGTCGCGAATTTACAACTGGAAACGTTTGCTTTACCAGTATAACCAATTACCAGTATACGAGTTGTCAGAGCATTTCCATCATAGCTCTCTAGATTTGTATCTAATACCGCTTATGCCGGTGCTAGGGGCCGTGTGGTCATATCATCCAAGTTGCCACATGAACAGGTACAACAAAAGCGTGCCTGAGATACAACACATATCACGAATCGTTAGATTCTTGGTATGTGCTTTAGAATAGGTTAACCAAAGGACTATTCTTGTGAAGTCATGTGACGCAGTCAGTATGTCGGCACCTCTTCCCACTTCCCTTATATGTGTTGTAATTTTAACAGGAAAATGTCAGTTCATAACATCTGATTGGTTGGTTCAAGTTTAAACGTTTAAACTTTTTAAAGCTTTACAATTTTTAAACGTTTAAGAAGTTAAAATGTTTAAAGGATGTGTTTATGGCGCGAACGGCCCTTCATACACCTTGTCACAGGATGTAACTTGTGATTGTGTTTTAGCCACATACATTCGGGCCTGGTGCCACCTGTCCTTAACTTGCAATTAAATATATAATTGTGCGTTTATTTCATTACAAACTTATCCCCCAATAACCCAGCTACCAGATCTCATTAAAGC
>JAVTVY010052515.1:0-27703 GCA_036873755.1 Hanleya hanleyi
CCGCGGTGGAAACCTTTACACCGCGCGCGCCGGGGTCAAAGGTCAGTTCCAGTCACGTGAACGGAAGCGGAAGTGACCTCACAGAGGTCGTATGCAAATGTCACTTCCGAGATCTGAGCTCCACAGGCTTTGAGCTCCAAGAGCTCCGATCCAAGAGCTCTGCCACACGGGAGTTCCCACCACCACCACCACCGGGCGTTGACGCCCGTCAACGGCCGGTGGTGGTGGCGGTGGTGGTGGTGGTGGTGGTGTGTGTGTGTGTGTGGTAGTGTGTGGTGGTGGTGTCTGTACATATAAGAATGAACATGTGTCCCTCATCAGTCCTTATGTATTGGTCGACAGATCAACATGTCGTGTACGTGTACGTTCTGTCAGAGAACCTTCTCTCGTCGCGATAGTATGATCAGGCACATTCAAGGCAAACACAACCAAGAGACACCACCGAGTCCCGCTATAGGTCCAGCAAGTGCAGTAGAGCATCCCTACACGATGACGGTGAGCGGCCCTACGGCATGTGGAAAGACGTCCTGGGTAATGAAGTTCTTAGAGGAAGGTGTGGCAACCCCAGCTCCGACACGTGTTGTTTGGTGTTATAGCCAATGGCAGCCCGCCTACGAAACTACGCGATTACAGAATGTGAGTTTCGTCCCAGGGATTCCTCATGACATAGACGAACCGTATTACTTTGACCCCGAGCAGACCAACGTGGTAGTGCTAGATGATCTGATGAGTGCGGCCAAGGACAATTCGAAAATCGCCGACCTATTCACCAAAGGGTCCCATCATCGCAATCTGTCCGTCATCTATTTGACCCAGAATCTCTTTCCTCAAGGGAAGGCGTCCAGAGATATTGCCTTGAACTGCCAATACTTTGTGTTGTTCTCCAACCCCATCGACAGAGCACAAATTCGTGTGTTTGGTAGTCGAATTTATCCTCAGAACATCGACCATTTCATGCAGGCGTTTCAAGAAGCGACAAGTCGTCCGTACGGCTACCTGTTCGTAGATTTAAAAGCCCATACCCCCGAAGATCGCCGGCTGACGACCCACCTGCTACCCGGCGAGGGATCACCACAGCCCCTACACCATCCACCGAGTCCACATTTGGTGAAGCAGCAACCCACCCCCGTACAGCGGGCCTTCTTCATATCACCAGTCCCGGAATATCACCCAACCGTGAAGGCCCAACCCGAGGTTGAAGAACATAATGTGAACTCGAGGCTATGGAAGGATTTGTTCAAAGAAAGTATGGACGCCGAGATGGGCGAGATTTTGGAGGCCACAGGAAACAAGTTTCAACGCAAAGGGTATTCGAAAGAGGAAGCTGCAATTTTAGCCCATAATAGATTGGCACCCAGACTACGACGGGCTTTACGTCAGCAGTATGTCGACTTACTGACCCATATGAAATTGTTGGATAAGGATCCAGTCCATATGGAAATTGAAAGAACAGCGTCGATGTTGAAAACCTCGGGCATGAACTGGAAAGCGGCGTATGTCAGAGCAATAGCACAAAAGAAACATTTGTTCGAACGCATCATTAAACGTCGTTAAAGCGTTAAGAAAGTGTGTTAAAGCGTTGAGACGAGCGTTAAGGCGTAACGACGGGCGTTGACGGGCGTCACTGCATTTCGATGAATTGATGTCAATTCCATGAAATCAGAGCTTCTGAGCTAATTCACCAGGGCGTTGAAGCGTTGAGCTAAGCGTTGATGACCGTTACTGTCTATAAAAGCGAGCGTATTCCCAAAACACGCACAGTCGACGTTCAACCGTCAACATGGCTTATACTTGTTCTGAGTGTGAACGCACGTTCACCAGACATTACGATATGATGCGACACCAGAAAAATATACATGGGATTGAAGACGCCGAGGAGCCCGTTGAGGCAGATACTGATACAGAGATTGATGAGAGTGCATCGACTGATACCGAATCCAAGATTGCTGACAGTATATCTACTGATATGGAGAGCTTGACCTCAGAGAGTCAGCCTACATCCCAGGAAAGTGAGGCAGAACCTACCTTCTGGGATCGTATTGTGACAGCAGCTATCAATACTCACGCTGAAGCGATCGAGGACGCCGGAGAGGATAATTTACAACAGACGTACACCCAAATGCGCTCCCGCATCAGGAAAACAGCCATGGCGATCTATGAACAGTATACCTTACTACCGCTTGAAATGAAAGGCGACCCCACGCACAGGTCCATCATGAAGACCAAGCGTCACTTGGAAGAGGCTATGGGGCTACCACCCACAGAGGCCCTGGAAAATGCGATTAGAATGCGCAAACAACTGTTTCAGGACATGCTGCCCGAAGAATATCCGGGCCTGTCCGACGATGATTAGAATAAACGGTTCAGAATGAACATGACCGAAGAAGGAACTCTCTGAAATGGCGACTTCTGATTGGACAAGAATACATCTAACGGACAGGAACGAATAGGACAGATGCAAATGGCGGTCTCTGATTGGACAAGAGTCTTTCTTGAATTGTAAACATACCCAACGCGGCTCCCCCAGCGTGGGTATGTTATGATGGAGGGGAAAATAAACTATATGAAAAAAAACGTTGTTGTTGTTCCCTCATGTGTCATCCTTGTTGTTGTTGTTTTCTCTCTCCGGTCTTATCATGGCGTCAAGGCGCTAGCGGGACCCATACAGGGTCCAGTTTTCGACACTAGGTGACCACATCCCGAAGAAATGGCCAGTTTTCGACACCGGATGTGCCGCCATCTTGAACATACGTGCCGCCATCTTGGATATGTCCCATATTGCACCGGGTCAAAATACTCGCTTCTGATTGGCTGAGAGCTCTGTGACGGATTTGAAATACTCGCTTCTGATTGGACGAGAGCTCCGCAGTGCGTCTGCGCATGCGCAGAATGATATTCCTACCGCACACCCAACCCATCAGATGCCCCTTCACGAATGCTTCACTTTGATACCTCACTCGACCCAATCGCACCAATAGTGGCTCCCCTAGCTCCCAAAACGGCTAGTTTCATACACTTTGACCACCGCGCATGCGCAGAATGCCGATATTCCAACCCCACATCCACGCCATCAGAGGCTCCCTCACCTAGGCTTCACATGGATACCTCACACGGCCCATTCGAACCGTGAATAGCCCATCTCTAACCCAAACACACACCCACATACCCCCCAAAATGCCTACTTTCTATCCTACGCAAGCGCAGACTATTGAACACGGACGGACCATTAGTGTAGTCAAGTGCTCCTCCACGAGAGCTTCAAAATAAGACCTCATACGACATCATCGGATCATTAGGGACTCACCTAGACTCCAACATGTCCACCCCGTATGGCCCTATACACCCATAGCCATGCAGTATAGGCCTATGGGCCTACCCAGGCCTTGGTGACTTTTTTCAAAAATTTCACCGATTCGCTCCGCGACCCTTGCTATGATGTTCTAAATGTCGAGACGTGAAAAACGAGACCCCACAACCCTACCGCAAATGTATAGAAGTGGGTTTCCCAGTAGGACAAACATCGGTCCTATACCTCCAGTATGGGAATATATATTTATATATATATGTCTATATGGGGCTATATCGTACTTTTTCAAAAATTTCACCGTTTCGTGCCGGGACACTTCCTATCATGTTTGTCTTGACGAGACGAGTAAAACGAGACCCCACAACCCTACCGCAAATGTATAGAAGTACGTTTTCCAGGGGGACAAACATTGATCCTATACCCCCAGTATGGGACTATATGGGGACCCCACAACCCTACCGCAAATGTCGAGAAGTGGGTTTCCCAGGATGGTCCTATACCCCCCCATACCCCATATAGGCATTTCCACGTAATTTAGGATAAAGTCCGTGTTCCGTATTTTTTCAGGAAAAATTTTACATACACCCACCCTGGAACTAGGGGGAGATAACTCTATTGATAGGCAAGCCCCGTTAAGCCCGGCGACCTATATACCTCCCATACCCCATATAGGCATTTTCCCAGGTTTTTCGATAAAGTCCGTGTTCCGTATTTTTTTTTTTCAGGAAAAATTTTACATGCACCCACCCAGCCATCAAATACCCCCTTCACCTAGGCTTCACTTTGATACCTCAT
The DNA here is from genome assembly GCA_036873755.1 of Hanleya hanleyi. NCBI lineage: Eukaryota > Metazoa > Mollusca > Polyplacophora > Lepidopleurida > Hanleyidae > Hanleya > Hanleya hanleyi. The sequence goes on from JAVTVY010052515.1 coordinate 4,103, forward strand.
AATACTCCATCGGACCATTATTGGCTCCCCTAGATACCAAAACGTCTATTTTCATACCCTTGGGCCACCGCGCATGCGCAGAATGCCGATATTTCAACCCCACACCCAGCCCATCAGATGCCCCTTCACGAATGCTTCACTTTGATACCTCATATGACCCCATTGGACCATTAGGGGCTTTCCTAGCTCCAAAACGTCTATTTGCATACCCTTAGGCCACCGCGCATGCGCAGAATGCCGATATGTGAACCCCACTCCCAGCCCATTAGATGCCCCTTCACATAAGCTTCACTTTGGAACCTCACTCGACCCAATCGGACCATTTTATCTAGGGACTACTTTTTCTCCGCGGAAGCTTTTTTCCGCGACCGAATCACCGCCAGACATGACCGCATCACCGCGGATGAATACATCTTTATACAATTAAAATTAATTAATTTATTTATTTATTCTGTGAAAACATGCAAATGTTCGAATCAAGGGAGATAACCCGAAATTTGTCAAAAATCAAAAAAGTGCAAACAGAGTTATCGATCCCGGCAAAATACGGTCTGTAAATGGTACTATATACTACTACCATAGACCTATGTTCTGTTAGCATTCAGGTCTGTAAACACCTCCTGTAGTGTTTTAAGACACATTTAACAGCTATGCCCCTATTCATACCAGCTAGATTTAAGTCAGTGCACAGTGCATGTAGCAAATCCTTTATCTAAACACATCCAGGTGCAGTGCAGCTTCACCATGTACCGTGGCTTGTGGACATTGACTAGCTAAATGAATATAGCCCGCATTTTGAGACTGAAACAAACCATTCAATAATTTATACTGCCCCAAAGTTGAAGAAATAAATTGTGGCGTACTACAAAACAAGTTGCACTGAGGGTAGTTAATGTCATGATGAGGATAATATTATAAAATATAATAATTTTGATAGTTTTATAATATTATAAAACGCCGCCTATTTTTTGCAGGGTTTCTGTGGAGAGGCCGACATGATGAATGCATGAAATTAATCATGTCGGAGTCGTCCGTATTTTTATAAAGTTTATCTCTGTGTCAGTATAACAAATATAACCTCATTGTTTCCCTGAGCGGTTATATTATGTTATTAACCAAGTGTTTTCATATTGGCCTTGTTATAGGTCCGAGGCCTGCCGTATTGGCCCGAGGCCGCAGGCCGAGGGCCAATACGGCTGACCGAGGACCTATAACCAGGTCAATATGAAAACACTTGGTTAATGACATTTTTATTAATTAACTCACCTACAATTATTTTTGTATCGATTATAATACATGCATCAAGGAATATTTTAGTACAGCGACTCCCTGTATTTCTTCCTTCACAATAGGCCTATTTCCTACGATTATTATTATGTGCTTTTTGAAGTGCCATTATCGTCGGAAAGTCGATCCCCTCTACAGTACGGATCGGAAACGACGGTGACAATCGGGACGGTGAATAGGCCGATCATCTTCAACCTGGGCGTGGGTCTTCAACGTATGAAACGGAGTCAAAAAGATACAAGCAGATGAAATACTAATTTTATTTGATAAGAACGGTGCAGTAAAATACAACCTTATAATCTGGCGTAAATTTGGTCCATATCCAGTCCCGATTTGAGGATCGAAGACGTATCATGCTATGGAGACCCTAGCTTTCAACATCATTTTACAGGTGTTTCGACCGCATAATTTCTATCGGTTCTATCCATATGTGAATAACTCTTCTAGCTGCAAGTCTGACATCTTTCTGTTGTAAAATATCACTGTAGTTATCGCTTCGTTCATCAGTGCACTGCTGTAAGTGTTGGATTGCTGTTTTGACGTCTGCTTGTACTTAGCACGTCGATTTCGCGCTCGCGTCACTATAGTCTATTTCAGCATGACTCACCTCACTTGATTTCAAGGTTTGTGTATCGGCACGTATAGCTCTATCGAAAATTATCACATAAGCCATTGAATATCCGTTCAAAGTCAGAGAAATCAGTGACATCATTCGGAGAAGATCGCGAATCGAGGATCGTTCATCCTCAGCGTCGCCATATTGAAAGTCATATTGGCCCAGCCCATATTGGCCCTGTTTTCCCGTATTGGACCTGCTTTTTCCGTATTGGCCCGCCTTCCTCATATTGGCCCGGTTTGGGGTCATATCAAGCAGGCCGATTTCTTTGTATTGGATTCATATCATTGATACTTGATTAATAATATGTAGTATTATCTATTATCATGATGCAGAAGGACATAATTTTACCTCAAACCGGTGAATGCGAATAAATACGTCATACAGAATTTAATCTCCTCGCTCCTCGCAGTTACGTCGTAGTGAAAAACTGTGTGACACGTTCCCTCTCACTTTTTCATATGTATAATACCATACCGCGAATCACTTTATCAACGAATAGCTCTTCGTATTATCAACTCGTTTTCAATCGGTCTTAATATAATTCCACACTGCATCATTTAGTGCCCCTGAATATGTTGGAATTGGGTGTGTGTTAGTAGGGAGATGGAAGCGGGGGGGGGGGGGGATCATTGATAAATATGATGTCAGGTGAGGCGGGAGTAGTAGGTAGCCGTGATTTCGAACCGCATTTTCCAGGGAGGTAACTCTTGGTGCCCTTTTTCCAGGTTAAAGTACATGGGGCGCCACATCGCCTTTCACCTCTGTGGCGCCAGGGGGCGCCACCAGCTCCAAGTCACATGGAGGTCAAAAGTAGTTCCGGCAACATTTAACCTTTGTATTCCTCCGCGGTCTGGTGGTGATGCCGTCACTTCCGCGGACAGAAAGTAGTCCCATGTCAACCAAGTGACTTCCAATGTTAATGTATACGGGGAATGCCTAAAAAGAGTATGGGAATAGACGTTTTGTGACCGGGGTGGGTCCCTAGTGGACCGAATGGGTCGAGTGAGGTGTCAAAGTGAAGCGCTCCTCGAGGGCCATTCAGTCATGGGTGGGAGCATGTAAAATTAGGATTTTTTTTCCGAAAATATAAAAAGCGGAACACGGACTTTACCCCTACAATAGGGGTCTGTATTATACAATATAAGGGAAAATGCCTGTATGGGATATGGGGATGGTCAATTTTTTTGTGGGTGTTACTATGGGTTGTGGGGTCTCGTTTTTCTCGTTTCGCCGAGAAAAACACAATGGGAGGGGTCCCAGAGCGAATCAGTGAAATTTTTGGGAAAAGTCACCGAGGTCTGTATATAGGCTCATACTGGCTATATGGGGGGAGAGGTGGTCAATCTTTTTTGTGGGTGTTACTATGGGTTGTGGGGTCTCGTTTTCCTCGTCTCGCCGAGAAAAACACAATGGGAGGGGTCCCGGAGCGAATCGGTGAAATTTTTGGGAAAAGTCACCGAGGTCTGCACATAGGCTCATACTGGCTATATGGGGGGAGGGGTGGTCAATTTTTTTTGTGGGTGTTACTATGGGTTGTGGGGTCTCGTTTTTCTCGTCTCGCCGAGAAAACACAATGGGAGGGGTCCCGGAGCGAATCGGTGAAATTTTTGGGAAAAGTCACCGAGGTCTGTATATAGGCTCATATAGCTCCATACTGGCTATATGGGGGTATAGGTTCAACCTGCGAAATTCACACACGTTCATTGTGATATGGGTTGTTTGGATTTGTTTTTCACGTCTCGTCATTTAGAACACAATGGGAAGGGTCTCGGAGCGCAACGGTGAAATTTTGGAAAAGTACCATATAGCCCATATAGTCCCATACTGGCTATATGGGGATATAGGTTCAACCTGGGAAATTCACACACGTTCATTGTGATATGGGTTGTTTGAATTTGTTTTTCACGTCTCGTCATTTAGAACACGATGGGAAGGGTTTCGAAGCGAAAGGGTGAAATTTTTGAAAAAGTACCGGGTAGGTGTGGATAGGCCCATATAGCTCCATACTGGCTATATGGGAGTATAGGTTCAACCTGGGAAATTCACATACGTTCATTGTGATATGGGTTGTTTGGATTTGTTTTTCACGTCTCGTCATTTAGAACACGATGGGAAGGGTTTCGAAGCGAAACGGTGAAATTTTTGGAAAAAGTTCACGGAGGCCTATACTGCATGGCTATGGGGTATAGGCCCATACGGGGTGGACGTTTTGGGGTCTAGGTGAGCCCCTAATGATCCTATGGTGTCGTATGAGGTCTTATTTCGAAGCTTTTGTGGAGTTTGTAATGTATCGACTAATGGTTCGTCCGTTTTCAATATTCTGCGCATGCGCAGTCTGGCCCGTAGTATAGAAAGCAGGCATTTTGGGGGGTATGTGGGTGTGTGTTTGGGGTAGAGATGGACCGCTATGGGTCCAAATGGGTCGTGGAAGGTGTCAAAGTGAAGCTTGTGTGGGGTAGAGTCAGAATGGCGTGTTTTTAAATGCAAGTCGCGTCAATCTGCGCATGCGCAGTTGGTTGTAGTAAGTAAAGTGGCCATTTTGGGGCAGTGCAGGAAGGTATTTGGTGTCGAGATGGACCATCCTTGGTCCGAATGCGTCCTGGGAGGTGTCATTTTGTAGCTCTCGGGGTGTAGACCCGATTTGAGGGATGTTCACGTCATCTGTGACGTCATTGGTGACGTCATCAGTACGAGTAGTAGCCAAAGTGAACATTTTGGGGCAGTGAAGGAAGGTATTTGGTGTAGAGATGGACCATCCATATCTGTCACGCATTATACCATATCTTTGTTGTGTTATACCACATCTGTCCTGCATTATACCATATATGTCCTGTATTATACCATACCTGTCCTATGTTATACAATATCTGTCCTGTATTATACCAAATCTGTCCTGTATTGTACCATATTTGTCCTCTATTATACCATATATGTCCTGTATTATACCAAATCTGCCCTGTATTATAGTATCTGTCCTGTATTATACCAAATCTGTGCTGTATTATACCATATGTCCTGTATTGTACCATATATGTCCTGTATTATACAATATATGTTCTGTATTATACAATCGGATAGCCGTTGTCGTGAATAACAACAAATTCAGCAATGTTCATACAGTTTATTATCCCCAATGTTACATCATACCCAGGCTGGGGGAGCCGCCCTGGGCATGTTTAGTATGTTCACAGCAAAACAAATTGAAATATCAAACACCATGTTTTATTATTTAACCCACCGTCACATTAGGTACAAGTGTTTACTGAGCTCAAGTCAACGATCAGCATGTAGACATATAGAGTATGTACGGCATGTTATGGTATTCATCAGTGCACGGGTGACGCATTCAGCCGAGGGGGCCGGTCAGCTTGGTAACGAAAAACGTAACATTGGTCAACCTCTTCACTGTCCACTTGGTGTTGGGGCGTTGTTGCTGGGCCCATTCCAAGGGATCCACGGTGTCCAGTTTCTCCAGCATCGTTTCTAGCGACACCTGGTTAATGATGGTAAACGGTTGGTCAAATACCTGGATGTTACCGCTCGGGTAAAAGTATCGGACTTGGACTGTCTCCTTATGCTGCAGCACATAACCAAACGCCAGATTCAATTTGAAGGCCGTAGTTTGGTCGGTGAAGATGGCTTCCAGGTAGCTACGTAGACGGGCGAGGTCGATCAGTCGGAAATTGTAGATATCTTGAATAGGCCGATGACGGTTAAAACATTGCCGTATCATGGACCAATGGCGCCGATAGATGTCACTCACTGGATGGGCGTCCTGTAAGAGATCGCTAGGAACATTTATGGGCTCGTCCAGAAAATGTTCGATGTTGTCAGGCGTATGACTCGAAACCGTAACGGTGGGGTCCGGCTGAATATCGAGGCTCTTCTGTACTGTGGGTATAGGCGGGCTCTCCGTCATCGCATCACCAGTGGCGTTCGTCTCCCGGGGCTCATCTTCACTGGGTCTGACCTTCCGCGGCTCCTCTTCAGTGGAAAGTTGTCGCCCAAACCGTAGAGACGGGGCATGAATCAAACGCTGATGCCGTCTTAACTGACTGCGTCGTTTGAAGAGTTGACCACAATCCTTACATTGTTCCGTCGCGCCCTCGTGGAATGAGCGTTCGTGGCGCAGTAAAGGATCCTTCCGATTAAATGACCGTGCGCAGGTTATACAAGTATACCGTGCATCGTTGTGGGTGGAGGCCTCGTGGCGGTGCAAGTCGTGCAAACGAGTAAACTGCTTCTGGCAAGTTGTGCAAGTGAACATCTTGGTGGTTGACAGAGTGTCTGATGAAACGGCCAGGCCGCTTCCCTTTTATAGCACGCTAGCTGGTGATCTATTTTTAGCACACTCAGTTCAACTATCCCCAAGTCGAGGGCCGAGATGTACTGGCGTACGACTGAGCCGCATTGCGCGTGTGTGTGTGTGTGTGTGTGTGTGTGTGTGTGTGTGTGTGGGCAGTGGATGTTACATCCGGGATCTTGTCAACATCCGGGTTTCCAGTGGGTTTTTTCCAGCGTTCCTCCGTCTTCCATCCGGGTACTGTGGTTTTACATCCGTGTCCTCATCTTACATCCGTGTTTTTCATGAACCGCATTGCGCGCGTGTGTGTGTTTGTGTTTGTGTCCATTCGTGCACAATGTAGAATTACGTTCTCTTCGAAAACTTCCTCTCATAGCATCAATATGCTCAGACCCATTCAATATAAACACAACCAAGAGACATCAACAACAACAGGTACATTGCGTAATACACGTTTTATTATCCTCACACCATCACCACCACCACCACCTGACGTTGACGCCGTCAACGATCAGCATGTAGACATATAGAGTATGTACGGCATGTTATGGTATTCATCAGTGCATGAGTGACGCATTCAGCCGATGGGGGTGGTCGGTCAGCTTGGTAACGAAAAACGTGACATTGGTCACCCTCTCTACGACCCATTGTCTTGGGGCGTTGTGTTGGGGCGTTGTTGTTGGGCCCATTCCAAGGGATCCACGGTGTCCAGTTTCTCCAGCATCGCCTCTAGCGACGCCCGCTTAATGATGGTAAACGGTTGGTCAAATACCCGGATGTTACTGCTCGGGTCAAAATATCGGGCTCGGTGTGTGTCCTTATGCTGCAGCACATAACCAAACGCCAGATTCAACTTCAAGGCCGCAGTTTGATCGTTGAAGATGGCTTCCACGTAGCTGCGTAGACGGGCGAGGTCGGTCAGTCGGAAATTGTAGATATCTTGAATAGGGCGATGACGGTAGAAACAGTGCCGGATCATGGGCCAATGGCGCCGATAGATGTCACTCACTGGATGGTCTTTGTGTAACGGATCGCTAGGAACATTTATGGGTTCGTCCACGAAGTGTACTTTGCCCTCCACGTCGTACAAAATCTGGCCCAAGGTCTTGTCGTCGGAATTTGACTGTTGAATTAGGACGACATCATCATCGGGCCTCGTGCGATGGGTGGGAGTTCTCCCTGTCTCGATATTGATGCCTACGGACTCTTCTACCTGCAAACGTGGCTGCGGAACAGGGTGTCGTGTGCGTTGGTGTCGCAGCAACTGACAGATCAGTTTGAAAAGCCGACCACATTCTTCGCATGGACGCTTGGGTACTTCATGGCGTGCACGTTTGTGGCGCTGTAAATGATCCGGGCGCTGAAACGACAGTGTACATATCGTACAGCTATACCGGGCGGTTCCTTCGTGCTTGGTAGCCTCATGGCGGCGCAAGTCGTGCAGACGAGTGAATGATTTCGAGCATGTAGTACAAGTAAACATCTTGGTGGTTGACAGAGTGTCTGATGAAACGGCCAGGCCGCTTCCCTTTTATAGCACGCTAGCTGGTGATCTATTTTTAGCACACTCTACCCCAAGTCGAGGATCGAGACTGGTGTACTGGTGTACGACTGAGCCGCATTGCGCGCGCCGCATTGCGCGCGCGCGCGCGCGTGTGTGTGTGTGTGTGTGTGTGTGCGTGTGTGTGTGTGTGGGCTGTGGATTTTACATCCGGGATCTTGTCAACATCCGGGTTTCCAAGTGGGTTTTTCCCGTCGTTCCTCCGTCTTCCATCCGGTTACTGTGGTTTTACATCCGGGTCCCCATCTTACAGCCGGGTTTTGGACACCTGCTGACCTCAATAATTCGCATATGACCTCTGTGAGGTCACTTCCGCTTACGTTCACGTGACCGGAACTGACCTTTGGCCCCTGCGCACAATGGTGTCTCTTCGGTGACCTCCGTGACATGTTCGGGCACCTCCGTGTCTCTTCGGTGATCTCCGTGACATCTTCGGTGACCTCCGTGTCCTTTCGGGAACCTCCGTGACATCTTCGGTGACCTCCGTGACATCTTCGGGCACCTCCGTGTCTCTTCGGCCACCTCCGTGTCTTTTCTGGAAGTGACCGAAGAGACTCGGAAGTGAACGACACAAAAACCCCACAGACAGGTCAGTACATATGCTATCATGTTCACACTCCGTCACCGAAAAGAACCGGACTGAAGATGGCGGACCTCGCCCGGTGATGGTGGTGGTGGTGGAAGCTCCCGTGTGGCAGAGCTCTTGGATCGGAGCTCTTGGAGCTCAAAGCGTGTGGAGCTCAGAGCTCGGAAGTGACATTTGCATATGACCTCTGTGAGGTCACTCCCGCTTCCGTTCACGTGACCGGAACTGACCTTTGACCCCTGCGCGCAATTTTATCCGGTACTGTTAGCGCGCGCAGGGCTCAAAGGTCAGTTCCGGTCACGTGAACGGAAGCGAAAGTGACCTCACAGAGGTCATATGCAAATGTCACTTCCGAGCTCTGAGCTCCACACGCTTTGAGCTCCAAGAGCTCCGATCCAAGAGCTCTGCCACACGGGAGCTTCCACCACCACCACCACCACCGGGCGAGGTCCGCCATCTTCAGTCCGTGTCTTTTCTGTGACGGAGTGTGAACATGATAGCACATGTACTGACCTGTCTGTGGGGTTTTTCCCACAATGTCGTTCACTTCCGAGTCTCTTCGGTCACTTCCAGAAAAGACACGGAGGTGGCCGAAGAGACACGGAGGTGCCCGAAATTGTCACGGAGGTCACCGAAGATGTCACGGAGGTGCCCGAAGAGACACGGAGGTCACCGAAGATGTCACGGAGATCATCGAAGAGACACGGAGGTGCCCGAACATGTCACAGAGGTCACCGAAGAGACACCATTGCGCGCAGGGGCCAAAGGTCAGTTCCGGTCACGTGAACGGAAGCGGAAGTGACCTCACAGAGGTCATATGCGAATTATTGAGGTCAGCAGGTGTCCAAAACCCGGCTGTAAGATGGGGACCCGGATGTAAAACCACAGTACCCGGATGGAAGACGGAGGAACGACGGGAAAACCCCACTTGGAAACCAGGATGTTGACAAGATCCCGGATGTAAAATCCACAGCCCACACATACACACACACACACACACGCGCGCGCCCGCGCGCGCACAATGCGGCTCAGTCGTACACCAGTACACCAGTCTCGATCCTCGACTTGGGGTAGAGTGTGCTGAAAATAGATCACCAGCTAGCGTGCTATAAAAGGGAAGCGGCCTGGCCGTTTCATCAGACACTCTGTCAACCACCAAGATGTTCACTTGTACTACATGCTCGAAATCATTCACTCGTCTGCACGACTTGCGCCGCCATGAGGCTACCAAGCACGAAGGAACCGCCCGGTATAGCTGTACGATATGTACACTGTCGTTTCAGCGCCCGGATCATTTACAGCGCCACAAACGTGCACGCCCTGAAGTACCCAAGCGTCCATGCGAAGAATGTGGTCGGCTTTTCAAACTGACCTGTCAGTTGCTGCGACACCAACGCACACGACACCCTGTTCCGCAGCCACGTTTACAGGTAGAAGAGCCCGTAGGCATCAATATCGAGACAGGGAGACCTCCCACCCATCGCACGAGGGCCGATGATGATGTCACCCTAATTCAACAGTCAAATTCCGACGACAAGACCTTGGGCCAGATTTTGTACGACGTGGAAGGCAAAGTACACTTCGTGGACGAATCCATAAATGTTCCTAGCGATCTGTTACACGAAGACCATCCAGTGAGTGACATCTATCGGCGCCATTGGCCCATGATCCGGCACTGTTTCTGCCGTCATCGCCCTATTCAAGATATCCACAATTTCCGACTGACCGACCTCGCCCGTCTACGCAGCTACGTGGAAGCCATCTTCAACGATCAAACTACGGCCTTCAAGTTGAATCTGGTGTTTGGTTATGTGCTGCAGCATAAGGACACAGACCAAGTCCGATATTTTTACCCGAGCAGTAACATCCGGGTATTTGACCAACCGTTTACCATCATTAACCGGGCGTCGCTAGAGGCGATGCTGGAGAAACTGGACACCGTGGATCCCTTGGAATGGACCCAACAACAACGCCCCAACACACAATGGGTCGTAGAAAGGGTGACCAATGTCACGTTTTTCGTTACCAAGCTGACCGACCACCCCCATCGGCTGAATGCGTCACTCATGCACTGATGAATACCATACTCTATATGTCTACATGCTGATCGTTGACGGCGTCAACGTCAGGTGGTGGTGGTGGTGATGGTGTGAGGATAATAAAACGTGTATTACGCAATGTGCCTGTTGTTGTTGATGTCTCTTGGTTGTGTTTATATTGAATGGGTCTGAGCATATTGATGCGATGAGAGGAATTTTTCGAAGAGAACGTAATTCTACATTGTGCACGAATGGACACAAACACAAACACACACACACGCGCAATGCGGCTCATGAAAAACACGGATGTAAGATGAGGACACGGATGTAAAACCACAGTACCCGGTGGAAGACGGAGGAACGATGGGAAAAACCCACTTGGAAACCCGGATGTTGACAAGATTCCGGATGTAACATCCACTGCCCACACACACACACACACACACACACACACACACACACACGCGCGCGCGCGCGCAATGCGGCTCAGTCGTACGCCAGTACATCTCGGCCCTCGACTTGGGGATAGTTGAACTGAGTGTGCTAAAAATAGATCACCAGCTAGCGTGCTATAAAAGGGAAGCGGCCTGGCCGTTTCATCAGACACTCTGTCAACCACCAAGATGTTCACTTGCACAGCTTGCCAGAAGCAGTTTACTCGTCTGCACGACTTGCACCGCCACGAGGCCTCCACCCACAACGATGCACGTTATACTTGCATAACCTGCGCACGGTCATTCAATCGGAAGGATCCTTTACTGCGCCACGAACGCTCATTCCACGAGGGCGCGACGGAACAATGTAAGGATTGTGGTCAACTCTTCAAACGTCGCAGTCAGTTAAGACGGCATCCGCGTTTGATTCATGCCCCGTCTCTACGGTTTGGGCGACAACTTTCCACTGAAGAGGAGCCGCAGAAGCGGCCAGCGCTGGAATGGCATTGGTGGCCGTGCCAGTAACACCCGTAAAATTGGAATACGGTGGGTTTATTGTGGAGTATAGCAAACCCATCGACGGGGAGTCGACGATCTCCCATCCGCTTCTCTGTGGCGTTGGTTTGGTGTCGTATAGAAATTCCCCGTCGATCGGCTTCCCAGTCCAACCACTGGTCAGCCAGATGCTTGTACGGTGTACTTTCAGGTCGGAAATGCTGGCCTTCCGCCAACCAGCGTGTATAATGCCCGCTGGGCATAGGTTGGGCGAGAGACCACAGATACAGGGCATTGGCGTCAAATCCGATGATTTTGGCACAGGGTTTCCCATCTGGAAGGGTGGTGACGTCCTTCTCGTGATAACGGTTGAAAATAAGGCTAGGTCCGCCGACGATATTCTGCTTTAAACAATCATACATATCCGCGTCTTTTTTGTTGTATGAGTGAAAAGTATGTGGAACAATCTTGAAAAAGATGGCGAAGCGCGAGACCCGGTAAACTCAAGCACTCTTTGAATATGTCCATGCGCATTTGATCCCGAAAGAGTTGGGCCATTTTCTCGGCCGCTTCGAGGAATGGAACCACATCTAAGTTGATATAATAGACCAGGAAATCACGCAAGGTCTGCATATGTTGGTCGTTCCATACTTGCTGTAGTTCCCGGTACGTGTCTTCCGGACATTCCACTTGCTTCAGATCGTCGAAGAAAGCGTCCCGGGGTGATAACGGTGTTTCGTCCAAGCGGTCGAGCGTTGACATATAGGTGTAAGGGAACCTCCCTTTGGTTTGTGCACAGTCATAGGCCTTTACCCACTGATCGTAGCTGTAATTTGGAGCTAAGTAGTTGCGTACATCCAGGAAATGGAGTGATGTGGTGGTGAGGGCCATGTGGTTGTTGATCTTTTTGATGACGGACTTGATGGTATCGGACTGGGCCAAGTAAGGGTAGAGAAATTCCTTCACCATGTTCAAGTCGTGTCGCCCCGAATCGAAGCCGAGCACAGATAACTGGCCTAGGTATTGTAGGAACCGTAACTTCAGTTTCTCCGCATACGGCTTGGGTAAGGGTACAGCCTCCGGCTGAATGCCCTGCATCGCCGACTCCGCACATCTACCACGGCATCTTCCAATGCAGACCATAGATCAGGGTGAAGGGTAAAATGCACTGTACCCCCATCTATAATATAATATAATATATAATATAATGCTTTATTTATTTTTAGAGGATTCCACACAGCCCAAGGGCTACAAGGTGGTTTCCTCTACAGTAGATATATACATAATATCAATAACTGGTCATGAATAACTAGGAAACTTATTTAGAATATATATATATATAAATGTTTTCGTCCGTTTGCATAAAAAATGACAATCTAGCCGAGCCAATTGAGCAAAGAAAGGGCCGCGTCGGATGTACACATCGTGACACAAGTGGATGAGGTCGCCGTCCAGTTCACCAGACAACACCCGTTTGAATTTGATACAGCCCTCCCGGGACAGACGAATGTGGGTCGGGTACGGTTGTGTAGGGTCTGCATCACAGATGTCTCCCACCTCCTCCATGATAGCGACCTTATCCGCATAAACGTGCAGGAAAACCTCGGGGGTCAAGCTGAGATACGCCAGTATTATATGCTCCGTCATGGTCAGTACGTGAACGGTACAAGATATGACTGTCTCTCGTATTTATAGGGAGAACCCCGTGAGATCAAAGGATCGGGTGGTCAAAGTCTAGCCGGGTAATCAATGGCATCGTCGTCTGGTTCATTGCTAGACATTTTGTTCATTGGGTTCTGCCGCCGCTTCTCTCAGGGCACGGGCCCACTCCAACTCGTCTGATGACCGCTCGTCCGGTGTAAACAGCTGGTCCACGATAGGCACCAGTTTCTCGAAGGCTGTTCACAGATCGGGGTCTAGGGTGAAGCCTCGCGTAGGGTCTTGGTAGCGGCCCAGGCGTAGGAAGAAGGTTGCACGGTATACGTAGATGGCATTGTCTATGTGGATGAGGTGTCCGTCGAGCTCGCCGCTCAACACCCGTTTAAATTTGGTCCAGCCGTCACGGTGTAGCGTAACCGTATTCGATACGGTCTCAGCGCGCGACCAGCAAACATCTCCACGGTCTTCCGCGAGGGTGACTTTATCTTCATAGACGTGTAACCCCACCCGGGATGTAAGGGGAAGGATGGCTCGTAGAACTGGTGACATGGTTGACCCAATAACGATCGGTGAATGACGCACACTGTGCCTGACCCTCGTATTTATAGTCAGGTGTCACTGTCAATGCCACAGCGCCAGGATCAATAGGGCACAGACCATGACTAGGCCAACCAGCCGTCGCTGATTCCGGCGTGAGCGCTCGTGGTCCATAGCCCTAGCATCAAGGATGGCTGTCATAGTCCAGTAGTGGTGAGTGATGGTACACCTCTCCATCGAGTGCACTCTGTCGAGGACCGCTTCTGTGAACCCGTTCAGGATCTGGCGTCGCCCCTCGTTGTCGTCGCCATCTGAAAACATGGACCGAACCACTGCTCGGTAACCCGTGAGTGAATTAACCACGGTGGCATGCTGTAAAATGCGAGTCGCATAGGGGCGGGTGTCCGTCATGGCTGTGAAACCGTAGTAATGAAGGTGTAGGATCCAGAGAGACGAGTTTTATAGACCATGTCACACATGCGCGCCTAGACGTAGCTCTACGGGTGTAGTCCGTGATACGTACTATTCTGATGGGTTAGTCCAAAAAAGAGAGCAACAACAACACAGACTACAGATCAATCCTTTCATTATGCGTGAATCGGGCGTAACCTGGGTAGGAAACATGATAGGAATGCATGTACTGACCTGTCTGTGGGGGTTTTCCACAATGTCGTTCACCTTCGTGTCTTTTCGGGTACGTCCGTGTCTTTTCGGGTACGTCCGTATCTTTTCGGTGACGTCCGTGTCTTTTCGGTAACGTCCGTGTATTTTCGGGTATGTATGAGGGTCTTGAGGGGGTGTCTATCATCCGGGCACTTCACGTCTGCGCCTGCATTGGGGTATGTATGAAGGTCTTCATGCGCGCGCGCTGCGGATTCACCCACGCACTTCCGGTGATGCCGCGCACTTCCGGATAACCCGCGCGCCGGGGCGGGCCAGGACGGACCGGGAAAAAACCCGGATGTTGAGAATCCGGACCCTACGTCTAAGGGAAAATTGGAACTCTTCTGGGTTTGGAGGTGATAACCGAAAGTGACGTCAAAACCCACGTGACCTGCGCAGCAGAATGGAAACGACACCCTAGTCTAGCCCCCTCACATAGGCTTCATATGGATACCTCACTCGATCCCATCGGCCCACTAGTGGCCCACCTAGACCCCAAAACGTCTATTTCCATACCCTTTGTCCACTGCGCATGCGCAGAGTGACGATATTTCAACGCCGCATCCACCCCATCAGATGCTCCCTCACATAGGCTTCACATTGATACCTCACTCGATCAAATCGACCCACTAGTGGCTCCCCTAGATCCCAAAACGTCTATTTCCATACACTTTGTCTATTGCGCATGCGCAGAATGACGATATTCCTACTCCACATCCACCCCATCGGTTGTCCCCTCACATAGGCTTCACATTGATACCTCACTCGACCCAATCGGGCCATTAGTGGCCCACCTAGGCCCCAAAACGTCTATTTCCATACCCTTTGTCTACCGCGCATGCGCAGAATGACAATATTTCAACCCCACACCCAGCCCATGTGGACAACGGCCGAGACACTACTCCAGGCGGTTGCTCCCTCACATAGGCTTCACATGGATACCTCACTCGACTCCATCGGCCCATTAGTGGCTCGCCTAGGCCCCAGAACGTCTATTTCCATACACTTTCTCTACTGCGCATGCGCAGAATGACGTCAGTTCCACGTCACACCCAGCCCGTTGGATACTCCCTCACGTATGCTTTACATTGATACCTCACTCGATCCAATCGGCCCAATAGTGGCCCACCTAAACCCCAACACGTCTATTTCTATACTACCGCCAGACTGCGCATGCGCAGACTATTGACAACGAACGACACACTAGCCCAGGCGGATGCTCCCTCACGACAGCTTCAAAATAAGACCTCATACGACACCATAGGATCATTAGGGGCTCACCTAAACCCTAAAACGTCTATTTCCACACCCTTTTTCCAGAATTCCCTGTCTGCGCATGCGCAGAATGTTGACAACGGCCGAGACACTAGTCCAATCGGATGACCCCTCACCTATGCTTCACATTGATACCTCACTCCACTCCATCGGCTCATTAGTGGCTCACCCAGATCCCAAAACGTCTATTTTCATACCCTTTGTCTATTGCGCATGCGCAGAATGACGATATTCCGACCCCACATCCACCCAGTCGGATGCCCCCTCCGACCGCGGAGGAATATAGGCCCGTATTCCCATACAGGCATTCCCCGTATAGATGCAAATGTGCGAATCAGGGGAGATAACCAGGAATATGTCAAAAATCATCACGGGCATCAAGAGTTACCTCCCTCACCGTAATTTTGAGGGTTCCCGATTGCGATTTAACATGGACCAACAGATGGCGAAATTTCCCGGTGCCCGAAAAATGCGATTCGAAATCACGGCTACCTACTACTGGCGGGGAGGGGTCACTGGTATTTCCACCGCCCCCCACCTCAAGATAAATTTTGAACGGTCCCTTAGCACACCATATATGAAGACCTATATAGTGCCATTATGGACGAATTTAATGATAACACGTAAAATAACGGACATAGCTGACAATAATATCTCCATTCTACACAATACACTGACAAGAATCCAATTCCCTGGTGGACTCCGGAATGTAAAATAGCAACCACAGCTAGATAAATGGCACAATATTCCTCTATTAAATAAAAAATTTAAGACCAATCAAGAAAAGATAGGATGCCTAGCCGATATATTTGTCTCTAACAGTAGTAATGATAACCTAAACCCTGAATTTTTGAAAATAAAATGGAAACTAGGTTGAATTTAGATCCAGATGATCATATTGACGACCCGTTAAACATGTGGATTAATATGAGATAATTCAGAAAGGTACTACACTAAAAAAAAACATTCCATGGGAAGGACTGACCAGACTACAAAATACTCAAAGAGCTACCTAATGAAACACAACATAGTATTCTAAACTTTATCGACATCATATGGCAGAAGAAAGAAATTCCCCAGTCCTAGAAAACGTCAGTCGTCGTTCCGATCCCAAAGCCAGACAAAGACCCACTTGACAGCAAGTCATAGTATCGGACCTTCATATAGGCCAATCTGACTGACTTCCAATCTATGCAAAGTTATGGAAACTACTATAAAAGATAGACTAGAATACTACATATAGAAAAACAATTCGCTACACACGGCATAAAGTGGGTTCAGGAAAGGACGTAACACAACGGATTAGCTAGTTATAGGCTACAAGACGCACGCAATACGAAAGCCATCAGCAAAAAGCGGTCTGTCATAGAAGTATTCTCGAACTTGCAAAAAGCTTTCGACCTGGCCAGGCACGTTGATATCGTCAAAAAAATGCAGAATTTGGGCATAAGTGGCAGAATACTGCACTGGATTAGGCATTTGTGAGCAATCACAAGATAAAAGTCAGAGTTTGAGGTAAATTAACCCCTTCGCGAAAATGAAACGCCCCAAGGCAGCGTCATTAGTCCACTTCTGTTCAGCGTATTCATCAATGACCTAGCCGAAGCAATACATACATCGCACCATCCTGGTGTTGAACAATCGCTTTTTGCCGACGACGCAGCTATCTGGAAAAGCGAAGTGCATAACATTATCTCCCAGCGACAGTTTCCCCAGCGACATTTTTCCCCCCGATAGTTCATTGGAATTTAAATTTGATGCGGTCGGTAGGCCTACATAAGACCGTGCCAATAAATAAATAACAGCCAGAAAACAGATCGTAATTATTACAGCACGTAATATTATGTCGTGGAGGAAAATGTCGGCGGGGGAAATGTCGCTGGGGAAACTGTCGTTGGGGGATAATGTCGGTACCCCGGTAAAGCGATCGTTGCATAAAAACACTTAGTAGTATAATACACCGGGCATCAGTATGAAGGGGAATTCAAATTTTCGGTCACAAATACAACTGGTTTCATATTCTCAAACATCCAACCTCCTTAAATATATTTGACCCCAGATGGAGAAATATAGAATTCCAAAATTACACGGAATGGTACTTTATCGCAAACTAACATGGGAAGATCATATAGACCAACTGATACTCAGATGTAATAAAGACCATAACTTTATGGGATATGTCTCTGAACAAACTTGGAAGCCAGTGAAGCTAGCTTACTAAACTTATACCAATCACTTGTTCACTCAGAAATAGACTGTGGCTGTCTTGCTTACCGATAAGCATGTAAAACCCAGTTGAAACGAATTGATAGTATACAACACTCGGCCCTAATAGTAGTAACTGGTGTGTTTAAAGGAACCCCAGTAGTAAATAAAGTGCATCTAAAGCCTCATTGACCTACTTTTTTTGTGGAGGTCACGGGTCGATCACGTGATCAAGGCATGTACTGACTTGTTCTGGGCTGGGGGTTGTCACGTGCCGAACACCTGACTCCCCGAAGGAAAACTGCAACAATGTTGCACTACGATCGCTACAATGTTGCGGCATCGTGAACACCTGGTCTGGTGCCTACGTGCCTGCGTGAGTGAGTTCACGTGCCAAACACCTGGCTCCCCGAATTGCAACAATGTTGCACGTTCGCTACAATGTTGCGGCGACCGTGAACACCTGGTCTGGCGCCTACGTGTCTGCGTGAGTGAGCTCACGTGCCGAACACCTGGCTCCCCGAGATCAAGGCATGGCCAGACTTGTTCTGGGTTGTGCAGTTCTGCCGTGCAGAGGACGGGTACTAGGATGTCGCCCAGCAACACCGGGTCTGGTGCCTACGTGTCTGCGTGAGTGAGCTCAATAAATAAATAAATAAATAAATAAAAAGCGGAACACGAACTTTACTCCTACAATTATATGTATTATACAATATACGGGGGAATGTCTATATGGGGAGGGGGGGGGGGGTGGCATGTGGTCAAAAAAAATTGTGGGTTTTACTATGGGTTTGTGGGGTCTTGTTTTTCACATCTCGCCAAGAAAATCACAATGGGAAGGGTCCCGGGGCGAAACGGTGAAATTTTTGGAAAAGTACCGGGTAGGTCTGTATATAGGCTCATATAGTCCCATACTGGCTATATGGCGGGAGGGATGGTCAAATTTATTTGTGGGCTTCACTATGGCTTGTGGGGTCTCGTTTTTCTCGTCTCGCCAAGAAAATCACATTGGGAGGGATCCCGGAGCGAAACGGTGAAATTTTGGGAAAAGTACCGGGTAGGTCTGTATATAGACTCATATAGTCCCATATTGGCTATATGGGGGAGGGGTGGTCAATTTTTTCTGTGGGCTTTACTATGGCTTGTGGGGTCTCGTTTTTCTCGTCTCGCCAAGAAAATCACATTGGGAGGGGCCCCGGAGCGAAACGGTGAAATTTTTGGAAAAGTACCGGATAGGCCTGTATATAGCCACATATAGCTCCATACACAGCAAAAAAAGCTTCAGTACTGAAAAAGAGCTGTGGTAGAAAAGTACCGAAACAGTGCTGTTTAATATATGCACTGAAACAGTACTGCTACTCAACAGCATCTTTTAATCACCAAAACAGTACTGTCACTTTTAAGCACTGAAAAAGTACTGTCACTTATAAGCACTGAAAATGTGCTCTCACTTTTAAGCACTGAAAATGTGCTGTCACTTCTAAGCACTGAAAAAGTGCTGTCACTTTTCAGCACTGGAAAAGTGCTGTAACTTCTAAGCAGTGAAAAAGTGCTGTCAATTTTAAGCACTGAAAAAGTGCTGTCAATTTTTAAGCACTGAAAAAGTACTGTCAATTGTGAGCACTGAAAAAGTACTGTCACTTCCAAGCACTGAAACAGTGCGATCACTCTGACAATACCTTGATGCATTATGGGCAGTAGGCCTACACGATATTTCCATTTTTTTCTTTCATTGTATTTTTCCAATCTGGGCAAAGCCTCATATAGTAATTTAGCAGAGATTCATTCCAAAACAGAATAGAATGTTTATTTGCCAATCGGACCCCCACAGGGCGCATACAATTACACCCCCCTCCCCCTAACTATGATTGTTCAGCCCATCACCACAAAGTCCACCCCTGGGCTTGGTTCTATTCCCATCTCCTTCCCAACTACACACCCTGAAAGTCGATAGAGCACATCCCGCTACCCCACTGGGCCAAACCGCCGGAATGAGTGAAAGATGGCCCAGTCTAGATCCCTACCCGACTGTGAAGAACATATAGGGAGTCCAGCACAAAACAGCAATGGACAAAATGGCAAAGCAACCTGAAAAATGACAACGGACAAAATGGCAATTGTATATGTTTACACTTCAGTCTCCACATTTCAGGTCCAAAAAAGAATTTCGTTCGTCATTTGTTAGTGACTTACGTATACTCCGGGGTTTTTTAAGTGTCTTTTTGAAGCATTTTGCCTAAAATTAGTGACAGTACTAAAATTGAACACTGCTGGATATGAGTGTTTTTCCTGTGTTTTCCTACTGATGACCATTTCTTTTGTGTCGAACCTTTCCGCAATTTCCATTAACTCGCCTAGCGCGCCCCTACAAAGTAGTTGCGGCGCGATGAAAAATTTAAGTGAACAGCATTTGGGGGAAAACGATGGTTTTTCTGCTGTAAATATCTGAATATGGGAATATAAGGAGGAAATTCAGGGGCGGCGGTAACACAGGTAACTCAGGTACCTGGCGGGGTGGATAGTAATAGTAAATGCTTATGAGGCCCGGACTCAAATTAACAAAAGTAATTGAAGTAATATCCGGTGTTTACGAGCTACAAACAGGCAGCTTGGCCGTTTAGTCAAAAGACCTGACTGGTCAAACTGGGAGCCCACTTTTACATGTACCTTAAATTGACTAAAAATATTTCCAGACAAGACTGGCTGATGTCATGATGAATGTAGGGGTTAATACAGGTCAGGTACATGTATCTCTTTCAAGAGCAAATATTTCAGATATGCTCATACCTAAAATTTCTCAGTCTCAAGTTTGTTACCAACTGGCGGATCTCTTTCTGAAGAAACGAACACAAGGCCTGCTTCAAGAGAAATACAAATATATTGAATATAAACAAATATGATATAATGTAGATAAACTACATAGCATCGTAAGCTGTGACTTGCTCATCTAAGACTCTATATACACAACAGACACTCAAGACGCCTTACCAGTGAGATGACTTGTTTGACAATTTCACTCTGACATAACATTGTGTGCAGGAGGATAGTCAACTCTATGACAATTTTAATTAATCACTGAAAGATTCAAATCACAATGTAAGGTGTGTTTTAAGAAGTGGCTTTGAACATGTACAATATACCATCCACAGTGGCTAAACATACTCCAGGAAAATTTGAAAGTAATTAGCTACATGCAATATACCCCTGTTTACACGCAATAACGATGCTTATTACACCTCATAGTAATATGTTTGCTCGGTGATTCGTCAATTCCATAATGTGGGCACAGCTATTTGCTTGCTTGAAATGGGTCAATTTCAAATTACAGGCAAGACATGCAACAGAATGACTTGAGTTAAAAAAACATTCCGAATAACACTGAAAAGAACTCGCCCTCCGGGTGAAATGTCGAAGTTGAGTGTTTGGGTATGAAAGCAGAAGCTGTTGAATCAGCTTTTTCAGCAAAACAACGCTAAGTCAATATTGAGAATATCGATCAGTTTGCACTGGTTTAAAAAAAACCAGAATTCAAACCTTTTCAGGGCTATGTTTTATGCCCAAACATATCAGTGTAACAAAACTGTTATAACTTATACATGTAGATTGCCAAATATGAGATAATTATTACCCACACTCGAGATAAATAGTTTGCATTTGTTCCCTCAAACAAACATAATAACACAGTCGGTCTCTGATTTCATGATGCGAGAGAGTTTTAGCCCTCCTACTATTTTAAAGAATGAAGCACCGACTCTTATAATCCCAATAACAACCCTAACACATTGAAACAAAGTCTACTATAGCCGATCTGAGATTGATAATGCATGTAGACGTGGCCCTCTTCAGGTGTAAAACAGCCTCCACATTGAAAATATACACCAATTAGCGACCATCTATACTTGCTCGCTGCAGGTGATGTATACCAATTAAGTTTCACATTTAACAGATGACATAAGGATCAACTAGAGGTTCCGCTTTGACCCTTGAGTTGCCGCTCTGCCATGAAGCCTATGCTGGTTGTTTTTTTTAAGCAAAAACATATGTCTCCCCAAACCTCCAACCTTGCCTTGAGTGGGCACATTATTTAAGGGTAAGTGCTATAAAATGAATGTAACAATAAGTATCCTAAACAAAGTTGCACATCTGAAAATATTAATTGTGAAGAGGCGATTTTCATTGTTGCAGTAGCCCAATGAGGAGGCGGGATTTATATGGCAATGGGTGGATTTCCGATACCTACAGCGCCCAATAAATGAAATAAATGTAATTGTGAAACACCAATCACACGGACGAATGCACACACAAAAACTTAACCAGATGAGGGGGCTATCCCAATGAAGCTTCCATCCAAGTTTGGTACAATTCCGTCCAGTTCTCCAGATATAATGCAGACAAGGTCTGTATCTACATGTACAAGTAGATGGACGGACGGACAGACAATAGATACGAATGAACACACACACACACACCAAAACCTAATCAAATGACGGGGCTATTACAATCAATCTTGCATCCAAGTTTGGTGAAATTGCGTCCAGTAGTTCTGCAAATATCTTGCTGACAAGGCCTGTATATACATGTACAAGTAGACGGACGGACGGACACCAGACACGAACGAACGCACGCACACACAGTGACACCAAAAGCTAATCAGATCAGGAGGCTATCTCAGTGAAGCTTCCACCAAAGTTTGGTGAACTTCTGTCCAGTAGTTATCCAGATATCTTGCAGACACGGTCTGTATACATGTACATGTAGATAGACGGACGGACAGACACCGGACACGGACGAATGCACGCACACACACCAAAACCTAATCAGATGAGAGGGCTATCCGTGTGAAGCTTCCATCCAAGTTTGGTGAAATTTCACCATTAGTTCTCAAGATATCTTGCAGACAAGGAACAGGCTCACAGACTCACAGACACACAGACTCACAGACACACAGCACAAACACTAGGTTCCTCCCAACATAGTTGGGGGAGACATAATAATACAAGTGATTTCTGTATGAATTGAATCCGACAAAAACGTTTTTTTTTTGTAATTCATTTCAAGTCTTTATGTATCGATGATGCATACTAATTTCCATACTGAACATTGAATGGTATCAGAGATATGGATCATTAATTATTGTACATAAATTAAAGATGGTGGCCAAGGTTTTCACTCCGGTTCTGATTCAATAGGCTTCTAGGTCGTGGATAGAGAAATAACCATTCTTGAGATATATTGGTAACAGGAACTGTCTTATGGAACAGCTGAATACATGGCATCAGAGATATGTAATAATTATGCATTAATAAAAGATGGCCACCAAGGTTTCTGCTCAATCAGAAAATAACCGTTTGTTAATTCATAATATACGGTGTATACCAACTTTCATATTGAACAGATATGAGTGAAACAAACTTGACTGTGACATTAAGCCAAATTCCCCCCCTCCCTCATATTGAACAGTTGAATGGCAGACAGACAGACATTTTGCATGAATTAAAGGTGAACTGCAAAGCTTTTAATTTTATCTAAATGTTGCTTATATATACATCTTGTGTTATGTGACATAACTTTTATATGTTTTTGGCGCAAATATATTTTATTAAATCTCCCTAGTATAATCTATGGCGTGTCCTCCTCCTCCTTCTCCTCCTCCTACTCCGCTTTACTCTTACTATTAAAGAAGCCGGCCAGGGACAACCAGTCGGGCAAGAGACATGTGGGTTTCACTTCATGAGATCCCTTGGTCCAGGCTTTCGCCCTACAGTAGGATGGGTCGACTGCGCATGCGTGATGAGTAGTATAGAAAGGGCAAAGCGGGTCGCATAGGTGTAGCGCGGGATAGGGTGCGCGGGATAGGGTGGGGCGAGAGACCTGGGGTTTTCACTACCTCAGATTCCATGGGCCAGGCTTGCACCCTACAGTAGAATGGGTCGACTGT
>JAVTVY010052516.1:0-25645 GCA_036873755.1 Hanleya hanleyi
CGGTGGTAGGGGGCATAGTCGTCACATTTTATGCAGGGCCCAGCAAATGCTATTAGGCGAGACGCCATATGCACCTCCCACTGGAATATTACTATCCAGAAAGAGATAGTTTAAGATGTCGAAATTGTTATCACTTCACTTGTCCGTAAAGTGGACGAGACAGAAGGACGGCTTCGTTTTATTGAGATATCGGGCTAAATATGATGTGCCGCTAACCCTACGAGGCCTGCGCTATCTCCAAAACAAGAGAAAAAAAAGATAGCTAACACTCCGTGACTTTGTAGTTTATCATATTGGGGTCATTTTCAGCCTATTTGCCCCCGAACAAAGCATCATGGGTAAATTCAAAGTGGCGGCCATGTGCGGTACCACAAAAGTGATGTTTTTCTTCAAAATTACTGCCAAAAGCTATTTTGTTTCACATCAGATTAATATTTACTGATTTATCAAATTACATAAATATAAAATTTGATCGACCACAAAAACAAAATGCTTTTTTGAAATGACGTAACTGTGATGTCATCAAAGCGACTATCTTGGATTTTTTGCATTTTCTGTTAAAGCTTGACCCAAGGATATGATATGGTAAGTTCCAGACCTCCAGCTGAAGGGATAAGAAAATGAATGGGGAATCGGGGGATTTTCCTCCCCGCCTGGCCTGAACAGGTCCCAAAAACCTCAGGTCATGTATGGTTATGGATGTTCGTGATTTCTGCTTCAAATGCAACACAGAACGACCTCGAAATATGCCATTTTCATTTTCGTAAGATATACATCTGATTACTAGAATATGATACGCGGCTCCGCATAAGCGTGTTTAGGTATACACAGCAATAGAGTTCGTCCGAATAACATTCGATTAATGTGACAGAACTGGCTCTGAAATGGTCTTTAAGCAATTTCTGCTTATATGCATATCTATTAAGAAACGAATTTGAATCTACGAGTGAGTGAGTGAGTAGGATTTAACGTCGTTTTCAACATTGTTTCAGTCATATCACGACGGTGCCTACATGTGCCAGAACACGAAATCTACGAAAAGCATAAACGCTGAGTACTTGTATTATGTAATATCACACAGATTATGTTGATAAGAAGATCAATCAAATCTGTGAGCAAAGAAACATCCTAAGAATGATAACCGCTATGTAAAGGTTTCTTGAAGTTGTTGATAAACTTAGGTTGATAGTATTTTAACACTATGTGATCGTCCGTCTCCTCTCCATGCCATGCCGATTTATAGACTGTTTTAATTGCAGGTGTTTGTGGCTTCCAGAGATACAACCCTAGATTCGACATGTGTTGTGATGGCGTGATTCGGTCCAGATCTGGTATCAGTCCAAGCTGCTGTGGCACAGTTAATTATGACACTAGGTTCGATATGTGTTGTAATAGCGTGATTCGGTCCAGATCCGGTATCAGTCCAAGCTGCTGTGGCACAGTTAATTATGACACTAGGTTCGATATGTGCTGTAATGGCGTGATTCGGTCCAGATCCGGTATCAGTCCAAGCTGCTGTGGCACAGTTAATTATGACACTAGGTTCGATATGTGTTGTAATGGCGTGATTCAGTCCAGATCCGGGATTAGTCCCAGCTGCTGTGGAACAAAATCATACGACGCTAGATTCAACGCTTGTTGTAATGGCAGAGTTTGCTAACGACTTTCGAATATTAGTTCACGTCGTCTTTTAACTTCGAAGACAGGAAGGAAAACAGGAGCGGCCGAGAATAGAAAAAAAATCAATGTTTCTTTTAACATGTGTCAAATACCTTATCCACGCAATCTGATGCCTTCTGAATAAAATCATGAAATTTGTCACTGCGACAACTTTCATCAATATAACTGGTTATGTGTCAAATGTATGGCAGATCCATCCGTTTGGTCTTCCTATGAAGTTTTGGTTGATGTTTAAGGGCAACCATTGGAATATATATATGTGTTAGCCATCGAAGCTTCCTGGCTGGTGAAAGCTGGAAGAAAGGACATGGTGCAATAAGGCGGCATTTTGGCCTATACGTGGTGCGGTTGAAATCGAAAAAATAAAATGTCCTAAAAATAATTGTTTTTTAATGTAACGGCAAGAGAAAATTTATGTACACAATATGTGAAAGTTCTAGCTCTATTGCGTTAAGATTGTAGTTATGACATGAAAAGGAAATCCACAGCATGTGCTCTTTCGAGAAAAATGGTCTAAATCGAGTCATTTAAACACACATTTAGGCACGAAGGACCCCTTGGACCAAAACGATTTTCCAGCAGTGCAGATATAATTCCACCGCATACATCACCAGGTTAAATGGCGTTTTGGTCCAAGCGGTCCTTCGTGTGTAAATGTGTGTTTAAATGACTCGATTTGGACTCTTTTTTCACGAAATAGCACATGCTGCTAATTTCAATTTCATGTCATAAATATAATCATAACGCAATTTCTCAAGAACTACTGCATGGATCTTTTTCAAATTTGGTGCACAGGTTCCCCTCGGGGTCTAGTTGTGCAAAAAATCTTTTCTGGTTCGATTCGAAAATCCAATATGGCCACCAGGCAGCCATCTTGGATTTCCCCATGTTACCGCGATTTCTCAGGAACTACTGCATGGATCTTTTTCAAATTTGGTACACAGGTTCCCCTTGGGGTCTAGTTGTGCAAGAAACCTTTTCTGGTCCGATTCGAAAATCCAATATGGCCACCAGGCAGCCATCTTGGATTTCCCCATGAAACATTGTTACCGCGATTTCTCAGGAACTACTGCATGGATCTTTCTCAAATTTGGTACACAGGTGCCACATGGGGTCTAGTTGAGCAAGATATCCTTTCTCGTCCGATTCGAAAATCCAATATGGCCACCAGGCAGCCATCTTGGATTTCC
This sequence comes from Hanleya hanleyi, assembly GCA_036873755.1. Classification (NCBI taxonomy): domain Eukaryota; kingdom Metazoa; phylum Mollusca; class Polyplacophora; order Lepidopleurida; family Hanleyidae; genus Hanleya; species Hanleya hanleyi. The sequence continues at coordinate 2,871 of JAVTVY010052516.1, forward strand.
CCATGAAACTTAGTTATCGCCATTTCTCAGTACTGCATGGATCTTTCTCAAATTTGGTACACAGATTCTCCTTAGGGTCTAGTTTTGCAGGATATCTTTTCCGGTCCCAATCGAAAATCCAATATGGCCAGAAGGCGGCCATCTTGGATTTCCCCATGAAACCTTGTTATCGCGATTTCTCAAGAACTACTGCATGGATCTTTCTCAAATTTGATACACAGGTTCGCCTTGGGGTCTAGTTGTGCAAGATGCCTTTTCTGGTCCGATTCGAAAATCCAATATGGCCACCAGGCAGCCATCTTGGATTTCCCCAAGAAACTTTGTTATCATCCTGCATGGATCTTTCTCAAATTTGGTACACAGGTTTACTTTATGATCTAGTTGTGCAAGTTACCTTTTTCGGTTCAAATTGAAAATCCAATATGGCCACCAGGCGGCCATCTTAGATTTCCTCATGAAACTTTGTTATTGTGATTTCTCAGGAAGCACTGCCTGGATCTTTCTTAAATTTGGTAGACAGGTTGCCCTTGTGGTCCAGTTGTGCAACATACCTTTCTGGTCCGATTCCTGAATCCAATATGTCCATCAGGCGGCCATCTTGGATTTCCCCATGAAACTTTGTTATTGCAATTTCTCAGGAACTACTGCATAGATCTTTATCAAATTTGGTACACAGGTTCCCCTTGTCGCCTAGTTGTGCAAGATACCTTTTCTGGTCCGATTCGAAAATCCAATATGACCGCCAGGCGCCCATCTTGGATGTCCCAATGAAACTTTGTTATCGTGATTTCTCAAGAAGTACTGCATGGATCTTCCTCAAATTTGGTACACAGATTCCCCTTGTGGCCCAGTTGTGCAAGATACCTTTTTGGTCAGATTCGAGAATCCAATATGGTTGCCAGGTGGCCATCTTGAATTTCCCCTTGAAACACTGTTATCTTGAATTCTCAGAAAATATTTCATGGATCTTTCTGAAATTTGGTACACAGGTCCCACATGGGGCCTAGTTGTGCAAGATAGCTTTATCGCTCCAATTCGAAAATCCAATTAATACGGTATTCCCGAGTTGTGACGTTGCATCACAAGAGTCGGTGGATCAAACGGTGGGGCATATTCTGTATATTGACTATAGAGAATATCCATATCTTCACCTTCCATATCAAGGAGTTCAAATAATTCGGAATTAAAATGTATTTAGTCCATGCAGTTGCAAGTGACCTGCCCCACCCTTTCGTCTGCCGGCGGGTCAGCTACATGAAGGACGTCACTCTTGTGACACAATGTCACAACTCGACAACTGTAAACTACTGCATGTTTCGATCCAAGGGAAATAATCAAGATTCAGACACTTTCAAATTCGAAGTTTCAACATTACTGCGCGGACCGGATGCCTTCAGTATTAAGTATTGTACCATCTTACTATTTTCGAGCATGGTATCTTAAAAGAGATATCTCAAACTAGTCCAGTAAACAGAACAGAATTAGCATTCGTTCCAAATTATAAAATCTTAAGTATGCCAAAGTGTCAAAGAGATTTTTCTTCGCTTCCAGTACCCAATGATGACACGTGCAAAAAAATAAATAAAATAAAAATACTACAAAACGAAGACTTAGGATCCTCCGTACATGTACATTCACTTTCAGACTAACTTTGCTCATTTCTCTTGTACTATAACAACCGACATAAGTTCAGTTTCTAGAAATCTTGAAACTTCTGAAACTTAGAAAGATTATATCTTGGTGTTTTCCAGTGTCCCTTTTTCGATCTTTTTCGCTCAGATTCGAAATTCTGTAAACAAAATTACAACTCAATCGTCTTAGTAACAATGGGCAAAAAGATCCTCTTGTCATTAGCTCACAATTATCGGACAATGGTGGGCGCCAAGATCCTTCAGGATCTCTCGCCTATAGGAAATTCAAGAGGGCTCCTAGGATGAAAATTATCAGTAGCCCTTAAGGACGCATCAGGCAAAATATGGTGCTTTTATCCGGCCTGTAACGGCAATTTCGAAAAATGACCCTAAGAGTAAAGCGTTCTTTCTCTGTCTTGTGGGCTGTCCTCGGCGGTTTATTGGGTGGGTGGTAGGGTGTCTGATTCCATGTTGCTTCAAAGATTTGCTTCTTTGATGCAATAGGAACGCAACATGGCTGGATGGTGCCTTTTTGGTTCTTAGCGATATGACTGAAATTGGTTGAAAGCGACGTTAAACTTGACTCACTCACTCACTCACTCACTCACTTACCTGTCCAGTTATACTAACAGTCCTTTTTAAGTGTTAACTGCTGTGTATAAAAATTGATGGTAAAAATGAACTAATGTACCTATCAGCCTGTCGTGCAATGTTCGTACCTGCACCCCGATTGTGTCAGAAAACGGCTGATATTCAAATAAAGTTCTGGTAGCTGAATTTGGTAAATGAGTGCATAATTGTCTGTAAATTTCGCGTAATTCTTCCGCGTAATTAACGCGAATGGGCAATATTTACGGTCAGCAGAATTCCAATATTTCCTTAATCTCGGAAGTAGTAAGAGCGGGCACCCCTATCAGTATTGTTTGTGTTCAGTCTAGCTGATCACCGTTTCCTGTATTCCCTGAAAAGAACACAAAGTTTGAAATTGCTGGCGGAATTAATGACCGCCAAGAAGTCTATTGATGCCGATCTTCAGAAAAAAGTATTACTCTGAAATGCTTATAAGCAACCTGAACTCCTAACAAACAAAATTTCAATTGAAATGGACATTGTTCCAAAACTTCTTCAAATTAATCCCACAGCGTTAAGAGAGCGATATTATAAATTTATTATTATTTATCGATATTATTATTCTATGCACAATTTTCAGTGTAACAACTATTCTATTACAGACAACATATTATATAATTATCGAATCTGAAATACGGAAAAGTGTTGAATCTACTCTATCGTACCATAATGTATACGCCTGTTGATACACATGTATATGCTGTACGTACTGTTGAAGAACAAAGTGAAACTATTTGCTATTTTTCTTATAGCACGTCTCCACACCAGAAGACTGTAGTCAACCCATCGAAATAAGGGAACACTGTTGCCGATTTCTCTCATCATAACTAGTCAGAACCCTAACTTATATTTCAGTTTGAAGCAAAGGAAGCTACTATAACCAATTCACCTGCGCCATCTCTCTCCACTTGAAGTTTTTCCACAAAGCTCGGGTATAGTTAGCTCTATATTACTTTAATAGCACTGGATAAGGATGTCTCGAAACGAAGATTCTTTGATGTGCTATACTTTCAGAGGAAGAACATTGAAATCCCTGTACATCATTCAAATTCTCATAATCCATTACTTCAATTAAAAAAAAACACGGGCCCATTCCCACGCAATATCTCGATATTAGAGGTGTTGGGGAAAGAAACACACGGTGTGATATATATTAGGCATCTTTTTTAACCCTCCCACTCATATCCCATTTATCTTATTTATCTTAATGTATAATTATGGTAGAAACCCCACAATTCACTAACTAAATTTTCTTACCTTATGTTTTCATGGAAGAGGACATAATATATTGTTTCACTCACGATTTGGGCCATCCATTTCACCGAATCACTCTATTTCGATCAGTGGTGAGACATCGTATCAATATATCTAAGTACTATATAAAACCCTTATTCCTTAGTCTTGAGTGTGAGGCAAAAATGACGAAGACCACCCAAACGACAAAGATCTGACATTAAATGATCAAGACCAAAGCAAAGGCAATGACCTAGCATCAAATGACGAAACACAACAAAACAACGATGATCTGAAATCTAATGTTTAAGACCAAAGCAACAACCATTGTTGGCATCAAATGATGAAGATCAACAAAACGACAATGATCGTACATCAAGTGATGAAGACCAATTCAAAGACCATGACCTGGCATCAAATGATGAAGACCAACAAAATAAAAATGATTTGACATCAAGTGATCGAGGACAAAACAACAAGCATGACCTGGCATCAAATGATGAAGATTAACAAAACGACAACGATCTGACATCAAGTGATCAAGACAAAAGCAACGACCGTGAGCTGACATCAAATGATGGAGACCAAAAAACGACAATTATCTGACAACAATTGATGCAGACCAAAGCAACGACAGTGACCTAGGATCAAATGATGACCAACAAAACGACCATGATGAAGACCAAAACAAAGACGATGACTGGCATAAAATGATTAAGACCAAAGCAGCGAACCTGGCATCAAACGATGAAGATAAACAACGAGACAATGATATGACATCAAATAATGAATTACAACACATGTTAAAGGGAAGTGTGGAAAGGTGCCGACAAACTGACAGAGCCATCTGACTTCACAGCATAGTCTTCTGGTTAGCCTATTTTAAAGCACATACCAAGAATCTAACAATTCGTGATATGTGTTGTATCTCATGTACGCTTTATTGTACTTGGTCATGTGGCAACTTGGATGACATAACCACACGGACCATAGCACCGGCATAAGCGGTATCAGATACAAAGCTAGAGAGCTATGATAGAAATGCTCTGACAACTCGTATATTGGTAATTGGTGAGCTGTGTCGCTGTGACAACCCGTACACTGGGGATTGGTGGGCTGTATCGTCGTCAGATGGAAATGACGGCATTTAACACAAAAGACTAGACTGTAAGGCCCGATGTCGACCCAGCATCAACTTCCCACAATGACAACATATATCAAAGACCAAAGATCTGTACATGAGGCGGGCCTCGGGGACGAAAGAAGTGGGAAGAGGTGCCGACATACTGCCAGAGCCACATGACTTCACAGTATAGTCTTCTGGTTAGCTTATGCAACGACCATGACCTGGCATCAAATGATGAAGACTAAGAAAACGAAAGTGATTTGGCATCAAATGATGAAGACCAACCAAGCGACAGTGATCTGGCATCAAATGATGAAGACCAACAGAACGAAAATGATCTGAGATCAAATGATCAAGACATAAGCAACGATCATGACCCGACATAAAATGATGAATAAAAACAATGGGACAATGATCTGATATCAAATAATGAAGACCAACAAAACGAAAATGACCTGACATCAAATAATCCTGACAAAAACAACGACTACGAGCTGGCAACAAATGATGAAGACCACCCAACGACAATGATCTGACATTAACTGATCAAGACCAAAGCAACAAGAATGATCTAGCTTCAACTGACGAAAGCCAACAAAACGACATAAAATGATGAAGACCCAAGCAACGACCATGACTTGGCAATAAGTGAAAAATACCAGCAATACGACAATGATCTGACATCAAATGACGAAGACCAAAGCCAGGACCTTGACCTGGCATTAAATGATTAATGGGAGCGATATGCAAGAGGTGGGACGAAGTCTGCAGACAGAAAAGCAACCACATGACTCTACAGGAAAGCATCCCTCGTCACCTAACATTTAAAACCGAGATTACGGTGGATTCTCGGACGTAGCCTTAGCATCTCAGCCGCGCTTTTATTGCAGCTGTTCATGTGGAGATTATGAATTATTATCACGGCCCTAGCACCGGCTTACACGGAATTAGATACGTTAGCTCAGGAGCTTTGAACAGCTCATCTGATGAGCATCGCGGACGTCTGGTGGACGTACCTGACATCAAATGATGAAGAACAATTAAACCAAAATGATCTGACATCAAGTCATCACGACAAAAACAACGAACATGACCTTATTCAGATAATGAAAATCAACAAAACGACAGTGACCTGACCTCAAGAGATGAAGACAAAAGCAGCGACAATGACCTGACATCAAACGATGAAGACCAAAGCAACGACCATGACCTCACATCAAACGAGAATAAGACCAACAAAACGACAATGATCTGACATCAAATGATCAAGACAAAAACAACGATCTTGACCTGTCATCAAATGATGAAGATCAACAAAACGACAAAGATCTGACATGCAATGATCACGGTAAAAACAACGACCATGCCCCTGACATCAAGTGAAGAAGACAAACAAAACAACAATGGTCTGATCGTGTTTTGTCACAACGAACGAACCAGAGAGGCATCACAACATCAAACCGAACGTTGGCGAGTGAGCACAAATGGCGTATATGAAGTCAGATTTCAACATCTAGATGCAAAACAAAATTTCGGTAAAGCACATCCCACTGCACTGTATACCATGCCGAACAGGCACAGACAGATCTTTCTCCAGTTTTGATAACAGGCAGTGCACGCAGATGGAGCAGGCCTTGTTAAAAGTGGGAGAAATGAGTTTCGCGTCGAATAACTTTATTCGGTCATCCAGAAGTCGCATACACTGACAAAGTGCGCCAAAATGAACTTTTTACATCTAGATTTTAAAATATATGCGCAAGCTCCCGCACCAGATTAGATAAATTTTTGCTTTCTTTTTCCTTTTTCCTTTTATCTATATACAAATGCAATTGAAAGTTATGCAAACGAAAATAAAATACACAAAAATGCACTATTTCACACCCAAATTAAAACAACACTAGGTGACCAGGAAGTTAGCTCATAAAAGTTCGCTCTATAATGTTACAGAGCTAATAAGATATGCTCGAGTGTATTTTACATTTTCAAATAGACATATTATGTCAGTGACGGCATTTTTCGAAAGTCCTGTATATCGGGTCTTTATGGTTGGTTTTTAGTCGGCTGATGTCTTAAACTTTTCCCACCTCTTGCATATCGTTCAAATTTATAACCTGTATATGGCAGGATTCTGCTGGCGGACTGATTCCGCCCTCTGTACAAGACATTCGACAAATATATATATATATATATATATATATACGTTTATTGTTTTGTGGTGAATTTAAGCCGTATGACGTCGGGCATTACAGTTAGTTTTTCTGGGTATTCTGGCAATTCCCAGGTTTATCCCATGTTGAGGTGTTTAATCCATCAGCCGTCCTCGCTGATCATCTATTGGCATCAGATGAGTTATTTGTTTGAGCTGATCTGTCATCACAGCTTCCGAGCTTGCGTATCTACTTCCGCTTAAGCCTGTGCTAGGGGCCGTGTGTACACTTCATATTCTCCACATGAACAGTCGCAATAAGATCGCGGCTGAGATACTAAGGCTACATCCGAGAATCCACCGTATTCTCTTATCTGAATGTGCGGGGCCGAAGGAAGCTTTCCTGTGGAGTCATAATATTACTTTTTAGTCGCCAGGCGTCTTCAATTTTCTCCACCTCTTGAATATCGCTTCAATTTTTTCCCATAATAGCTGTATGAAAACATAGAAAGGTCCATCTGGATCCAATGAAAAGTTGTATATTCCGCCGTGTCCCACAAGCATTCATGACCGAGAGAAATGTAACATCTTTTTACGCAACTCTCTGGACCGTAGTGAAAATTCTTTGTCAACCGATACATGTCGTCTCAGTGCGCTGTCAGCCAACCCAATCCCTCAACAGCCACACAGACAAAACTCCTGCACTGGCATAGCTTACTGGGTCTAGGTCTAAAATGGCTGGTGCTCATAATTTCAGCGGCCCAGAATATCATCCGCTATAGCGATATTTTTTCTACATCGAGAAATGAGAAATCCTACAGAAATACTACCTGATGTCTTCAGGGAAGACTAAAGTCAAAGTGCACTTGTGGGGAGTTTCTAAATTAATGAGGACTGTGTGAGGAGAAAGACTGGTTGTGCGATAATCATAGAATAATTATAGTATTCATAAACAGGGTTAACTAGATATAAAAATATAAAATATCTCAATATCAAGCTACGAATAAAAGTTGTTATCTCATTCGTGTGTTACTACGCTGCGACTGTTCGGGATGTAATGTTCAGAGTTTACGGACAAAGAAAAAACAATACTGTGTTCGATAACAAACACGGGCTTATCATCTCTCGTGTTAACATATATATTGTATTGTAGTCGAGATTTTCCTAAGCTAAAACTCAACAAGAATCTGCTCCAATGTATAAAACCATATTTAGCAAACATGAAACATTCCAACGTGGAGAGGGGACGGTTAATTGTAAAGGAGGCGATAAAATCCTAATTAACATTTGAATATGTGACATAGCTCGAGGCTTTATAGTTCAGTTTCTGTCGACATTCCACCCAGTTTCTTTTGGAAGGCAGTCTGTGTAGTCAATGCAGACATGTAATAAAGATGGCCGCGCATATGAAAATTAATTTGCCTATCATATTTGCTGGTCCCATACACTGCAGGATATGACTGATTGTGGTCAATTATGACTATTGTTAGCAAAACTGGCAAAGTTAACTTGTCAGCAAAGTTGCTTCTCATGGTTTGGTAACCTGAATGGAGAAGGTGGAAGAGTTGTATCGTGGCATTCAATAATCAAGACGAATTATTTAAAACATTTGCAATAATTTTAGCAAGCTTGACATACTTTGTGCTATACATTAAAATGCGATACATTTGGTTGCGTGAGTTATATCGTCGTAACACGCGATTGAAACTGTATATATATAATCAATAGATATATATTTCTACATTGATCAACAGAAGATCTAAGTATAGTTTTTTTTAATCCCCATAAATCTTTCATACTTAATACAATTTTGGACTCATTGCAAGTTTATTCCCCCACCATATCGTATTCACTCTGTGTAATCGTCAATTGTTTTGCTTCTCCCTTTTGTATTCAATGAATTGCAAGTAAGATTGTCCCACTCGTGTCGATCGGACTGATTAGAACTATAGTCTGTGAGTGAGAAGCGGGGTGTTCACGAAGGGGTAAATTATACATTTACGTTCGGTATTTTAATTTTCCTTTAGTGATGGCAGATTACATTCTGCTAAAAACATTACTGTATGCAAGAAGCCTAATTTCCATAAGAATTTCAAGTAAAATTTCACAAAATGTTATTCATATCCATACCAGATCTCTGCACTTAGAGACACGATATTCGATTTGTATTACTTCCAGACCTGAAAAATAGGTATCCTTCATACTTAATATGCAAAAGTATTCTCCGCATTATCTGTATAGGAGAATACTAATAATTATAGGCAGAAGCAGAAAGAACCAATCTTACATATCATCACAATATGTCAGACAGTGGAATCTATAATCAAGGGATGAACACAACTTGGCTAGGTGGTGCCTTGTTGGTTCGTCGCAATATGACGGCTATATTCTTGATGGTAGTGAAAACTGCGTTATAGAAACGTGCCTTCTTCCTGTTCTCAAATCGTGCAAACTCGTGTTGCGACACTCGCTGTTAGTATTCGATCAATTGGAGTGAATAACTCATAACACTTCTTGATTGGGCTAACGGGAATTATATTACTGAGGGGATTTAGCGGAGGAGGGGGGTCTAAATATAGTCTACGTTTCAGTTTATTTTAATTTTCATTGAGTGGTGGAAGATTATATTCCAGTAATTCTATTAGAAAACCTCTTTCAATATATTAAAAGATGCATTATTAGCAAACCAAATTTTGCAATAATATTATCCATGGTATATTTAACAGAATCTAGTCATCAATTAGTCATATGAAATATTCCAAAATGTTATGTTCTCGTTCCAAAATATTCTATGTGCGCGTCTGTATTCTCGACATTATCCTTAAATAAAATCCCCAGTTGTTTTCTGTTGTGTTTAATAAGAGAAAGCAATCTGAACAAATACAACAGGAGACAAGCAAATATTTAAACAGGGGTGTCAGTTGCGTAGCTTGTATACTGTGATACATGCGCAGGGCAGGGCCTAGTATTATGTACCTGTATCAGTAAAATACAATAGAGCGGTCGATTTCGGCTTCAGTCGGATAGGACATACACTTTCAGCCATGTCAAACCAACACCAGTGCGACAATTCCGCTGGTGGTGGAACACAGTGATAAACTGTACTTTTATCTTCCTGGCTGGAGGACTGAAGCATAAGAAGTCAAGGAAACGACGATCGGAACCAACTAAGTTGGTAATGGAGAGAGAATCAGACCAAACTCGGACTCATAGTGTCACAGGCATGTGGTGGGATGATCAGGAAAATCTTGTCGAGAACCTGGGGAATCGTGACGAACCTGTGGGGTCTCTAATTGCCAAACACCCTTCTGACACCATGGTGATTCCCGTGGGAAATCCTTCTGAAACCCAGGAGAATATACCAGACAGCACGGTACAACACCAAAACGGGGAACATTCCCAAATTGGGAAACATATTTCCTGAACAGGAAAACTTTGGCAAATATGGTTGTTCATTCATAAATTGCAAACAACGCAAATATTATACTCAAATGTCATCTAAATAAGCAAGTTTAATTTTGCTTCATAATACAAAATAATTATTTTTTCTCATTATGGTTTTAATTGTTCAAGTAACGCTATTATGAAATTTGGATCCTAATTTTCTCTGTACATTGACCATTCACACAAAGATAGCTCACTTCGACCCTGCTATCACATGATCAGTGTCTTGATCGTTAGCCATTGTTAGTCCGAGATATTCCAGTCTGAATATGATGGTTTCCTGAAATGGAAAAATTGGTCAGCCCTACTGTGGGCTAACGATCAATTGAAACCATAATAAGAAAAAATAATTATTCTGTATAATGAAGCAGTACTAAACTTGCTTATTTAGAGGACATTTGAGTATAATATTTGTGCTTTTTTGCAATTTATGAATGAACAACCATATTTGCCAAAGATGTCCTGTTCAGGAAATATATTTCCCAATTTGGGAATGTTCCCTGTTTTGGAAAATTTTCCTGTTCAGGAAATATATTCCCCAATTTGGGAACGTTCCTCGTTTTGGAGTTGTACCGCACTGCCAGAGAACCATGGATCTTGAGATTCTAGATACCCCTTTGGGTATCGTTGTGAATCTGCCTTTTTTCTCTCTGTATTACCCTACGATGTCATCTGGTCTGGTTTAGACACTATCAAAATGTGGCGCAAAACCAGCTTGTCATTATAATCATTGAAAATATGTATAACATGCTGAAACCTGTCTGACCTGGGCTTTTTGGGACCTGTCCAGATCTGCGGGAGGCATTTCGACCCCCACTAAAAATCCGAATTGTATGATAAATTAGTGAATAATTATGTGATGTGAAATAAATTGTTTTTTCCAACGTTTCCTCTGAGCAGAGTGCCAGAGAGCAAATTCCCCACAAGAAATCACTCGTGCAAAACCAAGGGTTACTCGCCAAGCTATAGTTTGTGATGTCTCTTCACAAACAACAGAAAAACAAAGATTCAAATCTTTATTCAAACAACAGATAGAACAACAAAATCCACTACTATTTACATGAACATATACATAATTCTTTTACAAAGGCAAAATTCAGAATACTAGGGATATGAATACTTCTGAATAATTATTAAAATATGCATCAAAATATAATTTTTAATACATTCCAGAGCGAAGAATCACTTCCGCAAATTGTGGTCAGGCAATATGATCTACACTCTCTGAAAGTGTTAGAATGAAAGTGTTGTATTTAACATAATAAATGTCCGAGAAGTGACAACATTATAAGAAGTGTTACATTTGTAACACTCTCAGAATGTGTTAATAAAACTGTTATAGCCTACATTATAGTGTTGTATCCAGAACAATACAACACTTTATAACTGAAGTGTTAAATTCAGCATTTGTTTTCAACACTTTCTGAGAGTGTTACAAATATAGCACTTTAGGTAAAGTTGTGAATACTCGGACATTTATAGTGCTATATACAACACTTTCTATTTAAGAGTGTATTGCATATAACAACGCAAACGCCTTGCCCGCTTTCTTTGCCGGCGTCTTCCGGCTGAGATGTATGAGCGCAGAGTATGTAGTTCACGCAATAACATGAGAATCCCTCAGTATTCGAAAAGATTGCCCAGAATGAGAGCATCATGTTGAAGCTAGCTCAAAACCGGGAGCAGAGGGTGAAAATTCGAAGGAATGTTTACGGAGCGACCCTCATTTGGCTCTGACGAGGCATCACATCCCCTGTGCTGGTGCAGTGTAAACTTTACAGCACGCCATCCACCTTAGATTGAAAACCCGTTAGAAACGCAGAAAATAGTATACCTAATATTATATAATCTTTTGAGAGCAGCTGCTCCCTTCGTCAGATATAAAACGCACATTTACATCAACCAAACTGCAGTGAGGTAGACCGCGGTCATCTTAAACTTTTTCACATACTGTGACCCGACACAAGTCATTGTATAGTGGCTGTGGGTGATTCACAGCAAAATGAATATGACTGCGTATAGTCATTAAAGGATAACTATAAAACGCATCAGTAGCGAGTTAATTCATGGGGTAACTTAGCAGCGCATTCTGTTTGCTATCTGATTGAAATTATTGGTCTGAAATGACATTTGGAAAATCCACGGTGTGCATCAGCAAATATATACTTGGTATACATATGAAAGAACGCTTCAATGAAAATAATGTAATTACGAGTATTGATTATAAATTAGTCTCATTAAAAAAAACGTTCATTTATCGTTACACCCGTTCCTGAGTTTTGGTCACCCCGAACATTTTCTCTAATGTCTAAAACAAGCCAAGTCTACCGACAGACACAGAAAATCAGTCTGGGTCCACAAGACGATGTAGTTCGTTGACATCTTACCTTAATAGTATATTTTGTAAATAATATAAATGAAACGTCAACCACCCAGTAGATAGGAAAATTAGGAACAAATATAAAATCGGCCCGTTTCATTTTCCTGTCGGACAGGTGATGATAAACGGTTATTTCAGTACCTTTATAGTCGACGTATAATATGAAAATATGAAATATATAGTGGGTTCTATTTCTCAATACCACGGCTTCGAAAAGACTGAACTACTTCGCGCTATGCTGCGAGGGGGGCCGTAATCATCTATGGTATTATTTAGGGTCTGGTATGCCATTCGGTTGAAAGTCGGAGTGTCATATCCTCGGGTGTTGATATTAAAGTTATCAGTTTCCCGCCAATGATCAACTGTAGAGTCAATTGTCCGCGAGTTATCCTTAGCGGGAACTTTCGCCCGTCTGCGCGATTTTGACGAAACACTCGTCACCTTCTCTGAGTTGGAAGGATCAATGTCCTGTCCCCCAGTATCACTGGAAAAATAGTTCACATGATCGGTTTGTTTCGGAGCTCCATTCAACCGCTCCGTATCATTCGTCCAATTTGTTAGCCCGTGATCGTTTCGAAAGGCGCCTTTCCGCTTCTTGTTATTAAAAACTTCATTCAGTCGACTACGACCATCTACTGGGAGATTATCTTGTGTGTAATCACTCAAAGAAACATTTGTCTGCTTCGGATCGATTAATGGGCCGTTTGACCGTATACTATCACGCGAAAGAGCGTTTTGTCGCCTTTTAGCAACATATATCTGCCTGTTATCAGTTGGACAGACATCGGGCCGCCTATTGTCGTTCGATGGGTCATTTGTCATCATGTTATTATTTGAAGGTCCATCGTGTCTGTTGTCGATTGACAAGATGTTTGACCGAGTTTTTCCGTCTAAATGGCTATTTTCGAGCCTTTTACCATCAACAGGAGAATTTACCCGAACGTTGTCGGCACCTGAAGGGCACCTACCTTCCGCATTAAAAGATGCTGGCAACCGATCGTTCGCCAACATACGTTCTGACCTGTTAGCTTTGGCTGGACCGTCGGCCCACCTGTTATCATTGGCTGGACCGTCGGCCCACCTGTTATCATTGGCTGGACCGTCGGCCCACCTGTTATCATTGGCTGGACCGTCGGCCCACCTGTTATCATTGGCTGGACCGTCGGCCCACCTGTTATCATTGGCTGGACCGTCGGCCCACCTGTTATCATTGGCTGACCGACCTGGCTTCGGCCCACCTGTTATCATTGGCTGGACCGTCGGCCCACCTGTTATCATTGGCTGGACCGTCGTCCCACCTGTTATCATTCCTATGCATCCTATCATTCGAGAAAATGCTTGCCCTGTTGTCACTTACGGGACTGTTTATATGCCTGTTATCACTCGATAGGGTACTTCCCCGTTTGTTATATGTTAAGGAATTAATTGCTTGACTGCTGCTTTCTCGTCTGTTATCATTTGAAAGACTAATTTCCCCTCCGTTTTCATTTAAGGGACCATATGCCAGTTCGTTATCATTTGAGAGACTACTTCCCCTTCGGTTTTCATTTAAGGGACCATTTGCCAGTTTGTTATCATTTGAGAGACTACTTCCCCTTCGGTTTTCATTTAAGGGACGATTTGCCAGTTTGTTATCATTTGAGGGTCTACTTTCCCTTCGGTTTTCATTTAAGGGACCATTTGCCAGTTTATCATTTGAGAGATTAATTTCCTGTCTGTTATCATTTGAGAAGCTACTTTCCCGTTTGCTATCAACTGAGAAACTACTTTCCCGTCTTTTATCATTTGAGGTACGAAATGCCAGTTTATTACCACTGCTGTCGTTTCTTTGCGCATCAAGTTTCTGTTTGTTGCTGCTTGGCGTAGCGTTTACTGGCTTTTTGCTATCCGTTGTCGGTCTATTCGCAATCCAGTGCCGGCTGGAATCATGTGACGTACCATATGATTGTGCGGTTACTGGCCTAGAAAAGGTCCATCTACTCAGCTCGACCAAGGAATGGTGTTCTAGAGGAGGGAGTCGTCCAGGCATGCCAGGAGGGTACCTTCGTGTGAACAAGCGGTCAGTCGGTCCTTGTTCAGAAACTTCAGAAATCACAGATTTTCCTGAAATGAAATAAATGATGTTGATTGACATACCCTTGATGCATTTGAAATTATTATGCAAAACAATAACTATATTGTACGACTCTTGGTGACCAAATGTATGGTAAAACATAATCCGTAAAGTAAACATTCACAGTTGGTAAATATCACCAATAATAAATACTAACATAAGCGTAATGCAGTCTGCAACTCTCTTACGAACAGTTATTGGCATGCTTTATTATTTGTGTAACTTTTAATGCACTCGGAGTCTCGAGGAGCGTTCATGTTTTCAACTCTGGTCTGGTAATTCCAACAAGCGAGAAGTTTTTGACATGGTTGTTTGTAACCACATTTTATACGCTCGAAAATGTATCATGACAACCACTATTTAGTGATTCGTCTCAGGATATATATCCCGCAAATTTCTAATTCATTTTTTAAGATTTAATTCTGACCCACGATAATCCTCCTCAAAATCGGCAAGCGCCAACGTTGTGTTCACTCCTATACAATCGACGTTTGACTCACCGCACGGAGAAAATCAGTAAAGTGAATTATCAACCAGTCATATCATAGCCTTACAACACCTGGGCGACTTGGGAGCTGTCCCAGCCTGGAGCACATTTTTTTTGCGTCACGTCATCTTTTCAAAATTCATTTTCGCCTATTTCTCTCATCGATTCCTCGATTTTTTTTTTTAATTATTTCTCTCGAAAACTAATTAATATGAGAGAGAATAATTAGCTTTGGCAAAGTGAATTACACTTTTATGCTATTTTAGGCAGATGAATGCGAAAAAATGAAAAGGAAAGATAAAAAACACGTCTTTCTGGTACACCTCTTGGCCGCCATTTTGAATTTTCTCATATTTCCATGGGCCATAATGCCTTAGTATGCCGAAGAGGGTTAACATCAACTCCCAACTTAAATATTTCGCAACTTTATGTTTATCTCGGCACATTTCTAGACGCAATCAATCGATTTAAATCACGCCGATAATTATTCCCAATTCCCCCAAAAATCTAAGAAAAGTTACTAAAAACCTCTCGTGAGGTCACGTGCCAAGCTCTCAAAAGAGTCGAAGAGTTGAAGATTCAACCGATTTCTAAAATGGTATGTTTTCCTTTTAAGAAATACTTTGAGAAATAATCCAAATAAACCTTGAAAATATCACGAAAACTACTCCCTCGCCCGTAGCAGTCGCTCACAAAGTATTTTCAGGTCCATCATCTAAAGAGTTTATCAAAATAACATTATTAGCACGCCCTTGATGACAGAAGCGGGTACATGATCTAGCAGAAACTGCAGAGCCATCTATACAGCATAACCTATAACCTATACTCATCATAACCTTTTTGGAATACAGCTATCCGAAAATGGATAGATAAAAATGGGGAAATTTGAATTCTCTCTCTTCTCCAAAGGTCGACAAGGGCGCACGTCGTTATGATTTTTATTAGGATAAAAGTCCACCTATAATGTTCCATCTGATATATGCACCAGATGAAGGGGAATAGATACCCTTCAAGGCATTGCAGATATATTGAAAAGGCCATAAAATGGACGAAACCGGTTTAGCAGTGCAATATACAGTTTAGCTCAAAACTGCATTTTGTGTAGTTTTATTTCTTATATATGCGGGTGTATCCAATGGAAGGAAGGTATCTACGACGAATGAACTGGAACGGGCTTAAAAAACGTTATCCTCCAATAAGTTCTGCATATTGTCCTATTACTTGATGTGGACGGTATCCCAGAACAGGGAAAATAAAAACAAAAAGCTTCAATAATTATCCCGTGAAACATTGTAATGTATACCTGCAGCTAGACAATTAAATGCGACGAACTTGGCAAGCGCACAGTACTGGCAAGGATCACATGATTGCAACGGTACTGGCAATTCTGCCCATAATAGGCAAAGGAGAAATACAGCAAGTAATCTGAAACTATCTCAGAATGGACGAATGTTCAACAGGCAACATGCCCAATGAGCATAGTAGCACTTGCCTTTATCCGCAAATGCCAGCGTATTTTTGTTGATCGAGTTAAATTGTCTGCAGACAGGATCGGTGAGTAGTTCTGTGTCGGACCGTGTTAAGGTGCCGATCTTCTTCTTTCGGCATTTTCGTCTGCAGATTAAGCCGATTGCGATAGCTAACGCAATTGCAGCCGCCAGACCACCGAACACAATACCCACCACAGCGCCATCAGGGAGCTTGAATGATGCACTGGGATTCTCTGTCAAAAGCATAGGGTAGATAATTATGCAATGGATACACCGTATGTGCAGTATGCTCGTACACTGACGCATAGTTATTGTTGTTAATCTGTTGTCCTCGAATGACATAACAACAAATCTTGCTGAGATTTGCCTGGGTAGTTTTGGGACAGTGACTACATACACTGTGCGATGCTCGCATTTGCACGTCATTGAGTATCGACCAATGTTAACTCGGTTCTCTGAAGCGGAAAATATCACTAAAAAAGCTAGTCTCTTTAGCGGTCAATCGACTTTCAACATGTACAATTCAAAATTACATTTATGTGTTAAATACCAGCGCAATTAATAAAAATAGAAACATAATTAATTACACCAAATATTGCAGTTAAATATTAATTAATTACATACCATATGTATATTATCACGCTTTTAAAACAAACGGCATTTTGGTATATTCGGGAAGGTAGCACATGGGGGGCGACACGTTAGGCATGTCCACAACTGGTTGGCGATAACAATAACTGGCGTAAAAGACCTGATCTCGTAGTGGACCACAAACCGGTCCAGGCATCGATGAGTCGATCGATGTCCGAACTTGCGTTTTGTTTTAAACTTATTTTATTGTCTTCAAAACAAATGGATTGGGGTCAGGTTCTTCCAACTTAGTTTCCCCTCTCCAAATATAGGTAAAACAAATTTTGTTAAGAAAGTCAAATAACAATATATAAACTTATACGACGTTACAGTCTCGGTAACTTGTACATATCTCCAAGTGCAGATCTAACAGATTTGTTAAAGAAAGTCACAGATCACTATTTGAACACATACATTCTTACAGGCAATGATAGACAAATGTGAAGGCTACACGTGCAAGGATTTGCGTCTTTGTTTCAAGGATAATAAGAGGCACCCTGGTCCACTTCATTGAAGCAAATATCTAGCTGAATCTCTGACTGTCTTTGATAAATTTTTGAACAGCATTAAATACTTGGTATTGTTAACAAGAGAGATGGACTGCCCCACAGCAATTGATAGACATTCGTATTTGGCGGTATAGTATCAAGTAATTCCTTTCTTATATTTTCGCATCGCGGACAATATAATAAATAATGTTCGGCATCCTCTGTTGGTCCCCCACATGCGCAATGTCCGGTTTCGTGAAGTTTTATGCGATATAAATTCCCATTACGCTGACTACAGCCGTGTCGTAACTTCGTTTGACATATATTCATTTTCCTGTATCCAACCGAGTAGTACACAGGGTGTGGTCTTTTGACCGAAATTTTAGACTTTATATGAGCTCGAGTTTCTACTGTCATGCGGAAGGTTATTCCATTGATTAATGGCGGAAGGTATCAATGAACTTTTAATTAGGGTTAGACGTGTTTTTGGGATAGTGTACATGTAGTTATTATCATTCCTAAGTCGATAAGGTGTTGCTTCACCAACAAGAGGAGTGACTAGATTTGCTAGGTATTGCGGTACTTCACCATTGTGGATTTTGTACATGGTTGATAGTTTTAAATTTTCCCTCCTAGCTTTCAACGTTTCCCACCCGGTTTCAAAATAAAGAGACTCTCTTGAAGCGTAAGCGGGCAAGCCAGTAACAATACGTGCTGCAGTCAATTGTAGTTTTTCAATAGTTTCGGATTGTTCTTTGGTGCAGTTGTCCCAGACTACAGAAGCATATTCAAAGGTTGGTCTGATAAAGCTGATGTAGATTTGGTTCAGCGTTTTTCTTTTAAGTTTGAATTTAAATTTGCGCAGGATTCCAATTCTTTTAGATACAATTGAACATATATTATGGATATGACTGTGCCATTTACAATCATTTTGGAATACCAAACCTAAATGACGGTGATTATTGGATATCTGGAGAAGAGTGTTATCTAAATAGATTTCAGGCAGATTAATTAGGTTTCTGTTGCTGATTAGTAACATGACTGTTTTTAAAGCATTGAAATTTAATAGCCATTGTTTGGACCAGTCTTGTAGTTTACGCAGATCATGGTTCATTATTACTTCAATTTCAAGTATGTTAGGGGACGAATACATCAGGCAAGTATCGTCCGCAAATAGGCGAGCGATAGTAATAAGATTTTCAACGATATCATTGATATAGATTAGAAAAAGAAGAGGTCCCAGGACTGATCCTTGTGGAACGCCGGCGTTACCGGATCTCATTTGCGAATAGGCTACTCCAGTTTGCACACAGTGGCATCTGTCACTGAGATAGTCTTCAAACCATGTTAATAGATCGTCTTCTGTTCCATACTGTTTTAATTTGAAAAGAAGGCCTTTCTGCCAGACACTGTCAACCGCTTTGGTAATGTCACAAAATACAACACAAGCAATTTCCCCATCAAGATTTTTACATAAGATTGTGATAAAACTCGATTAACTGTAGTACAGTTGAATGACCGGGAAGAAAACTTGATTGGTACTTATAAAAAGCGTTATTAGAATGCAAATGGTTAAACACATGTTTGAATATTACTCGTTTCATTATTTTTGCCACATCCTTTGTCATCCTTTTTAAAGACTGGTATAATATTAGAGACTTTCCATTGATTGGAGAATTGGCCTGTCGATAAAGACGTATTAAATAAAATTTTAAGTGGTTTACATACTGATCGTGATACGCCTTTAAGCATTTTATGACAAATAAAATCATTCCCAACAGCTTTGTTGGTTTCAAGATTTTGGATTATATGAAATATTTCGTCTTCGGTTATGCTGATATCTGTAATTCTACTATCACATTTGTATGCGAAGGTGGGTAACTGTACTCCATAGTCATCGATAGTGGACACAGAGGCAAAATAATCATTCAATAAGTTGGCCTTCTTCATACAAACTTCCACAATTTGTTCGTTCCCATCAGCATCTATTTTCACTAACGGTGGGATTTCTCTATTTTCTGATCTATTCATGATTTAGTTGAGTTTTTTTCCGAAAAAATTTTGGGTTAATAGATTTATTTGAGTCTAATTCAGTTTCTATATTGTTATGGTAGGTTTCTGGGGCATTTTTTTTTATATTGTTAACTTTATTTGTAATTGTTTTGTATCTGTTGCAGTCAGAACTTTTCATGCTTTTGTTTGCCTTTCTCTTTATTCTATCTCGTTTACGGATTTCCCTCAGTAGCTCAGAATCGAACCACGGTTTATCGTTTGGTCTTATCGTAACGGTTTTGTTTGGGATACACTGTTTAGCTATTTCATGAAATTTCGCAAGAATTTACCACATGCTTCGTTTACGTCTGAGCAAGCCATTGGAAAACGATTCCAGTCGATGTCGTTTAATAGCATATTGAACCTATCGTAATCACTGCCGTTATATATCCAGATTTGTCTCTTGTAGGCGTGTCGTAAATTGGAGCTAATTGACAGATCTACATTATGTGGCATCATGATCACTAATCTTCCGGTCGACATTAAAAACACCACAATCATGTATATTAAGAGTATTGGTAATAAAAATTGGGTCCAGCAAAGTTGCTGAGCGTTCTGTAACTCGAATGGGTTGAGATAGTATATTATGGATGCTACATCGTTGCGAGATGTCGAACAAAAAACGAGAGTAAGAGGTCATCATTGAGATCGCCTAGCAAAACCAGATTTACGATAGTGTCCAATGCATTTTCGATCATGTCTTCAAAGGCTAGGTATATGGATTCGGGGATTTTAGGAACTATGTAAGAGATATTAAAGAGGATGACGTTGTTTGATAGTCTAATTTTGAGCCACATTGTTTCAAAATCTTTTATTTCAAGATCTAGTATCCGAATACACTTGAGGCGCGTTGACCAAGATTCCTCCGCAGGGAGATAAAATGTTTGGGTTCCTCTCTTGACGGAATGGTTCGCCGAAACCTTCTATACGTAGATCATCGTTGGTAATGGAGTTATCAAGATTTGTTTCGGTGAAGCACATTATATCAAATTCCTCTGACAAAGACTTGCGTGGATTTTTGGGGTAGAGGCGTCAGTTCAGATAATCGTTCGGCAACCATCGTTGGTCTATCGAGGTAGCAAGCCTCAATCCCATTATGTAAGAAAATACCACTAAACAGAAGCTTATTCCCGGAGAGTAGAATAATATCAGTCAACAGTTTTCACTCACGATTACTCAATATTAAACGTATTTCAGATTCATCTCCCAGTTCGAATATATCTTTGTCCAGGTTAGCGGTTCCAGGCGATCCCGCTCTATAAAATGGAGGTAACAAAAGTCGTTTTTGCTCAATAAATCAGTTTATATAATCAATTCAGCAAAATCCTCTTGATGCACACACAGACATATATATACATGTACACATCAAATGGTAGTGAAAAAATAAATTGTCATCTATCTAATTTGCATAATAATAAGCCAAATATCTACCACGCTGTTAAAACAACATTGCCTGGTTCTTCAAATGGCAAATTAATTTTAGAACATGAAACAATAGATAGATTAATGGGCCGGAAGTTTTACAGCATTGGTTAAGATGGAATCAAAAGTTATTGAGCAAAAAAGACCTTTACCTCCATTTTACAGAGAGAGATTGCCCTGAACTGATTAGATTGCCCTGAACTGATTAGATTCCTGATTGAGCCCTCATTTGAACACGTTCATATATCGTGCTCCAACGATCCTAGCCAGATAAAAGCTTTTCATTGGGTGACTGCAGTCTTCGTGAAAGGATCCGGGATGAATGATCATTTGGCCGTTAATTATGGTCAGACTTTTGTATTACAAGTAAACAAACGTACCATGCGCAGAGACTTGAATTTCAATGTAGAAATCACCACCATTTAATCGATCCAGCGTAAATTTCAGATGCTCATCCATAATGTAGTCGGACCCGATAGCTGGTGTTCGAAAGAAGCTGAATGATTTCTGAAAGAGATGCAGCAAAACTGGTTTTACAATTGTACAATGTGTATGTGTCACTCAAATATAAACAGTAATATCTGAACAGTTTTCTTCGTTTCGTTTCCCAGGCTTTATGATCAGATGGAGTACATTTCAAGCCAGACGATAATTTAGGCCACCTCAAACCCCTTCCTTTTCTACAACATGATCAAGTAAGCGAAAACTTCACTCGGGTTTAATCTTCACGACGATGAGTGAATGGCTTGTGTTGTAGCATTGAGGCTTGAACGTATGCATCTTAGGGATAATCCTTTAATGCCACTCTTCACTATCGAAGAGAGAAAATTGTCACATCATGCCTATTTGAACATCGTTGATGCTTATACATGAAGCAGGCAGTTGTACTGTAAAGTATGCTATCATATTCGAGTGCAGCATCGATTGACCAGCTGCTGTCCCTCATAGCAGCGACTGTAACCTCTGATTGCGTAACATCATCTATACTGTAATGAGTGTCTGCTTATCGTTCCGTTTGACCTCAAAACAACACATCTCTATCGCTGGACGGATTGGGTCTGAAAGTAACCATATTCATTTCGTGCATATTTGATATTGATGTTAACTGTCGGACGAAAAGATCTTTCGAATATTAACCGTATCTGGGGAGGCCTCCCTAATTATTTTTCTTATTCCTTGTGCTACTGGGCTTGAACTTACTACACTATACTCTTGTGTCAAGCCCTACCAGAAAATGTAAAAAAAAAATAAAAATCCAAGATGGTCGCTTTTATGATGTCATTTTCAAAAACGGCATTTTTGGTCGTTTTTTCGGCCAGATTTTTGTTTAATTTTTCATTAATGGAATTTTTCCTCAAAAACTGCGTGATAAATTAGTAAATATTAATGTGATGTGAAATAAAATAGTTTTTGCCCACTTCCCAGCACGGAAAAGTAGAAATTTTGAAGAAAAATAACGAAAACAGGCGAACGCCATCTTGAATTTACCCATAATGCACTACT
>JAVTVY010052517.1:0-25690 GCA_036873755.1 Hanleya hanleyi
ATTGATGTACATAAAATCATGCACTTCAGATCATTATTACACATCAGATCAGTATTTTCTGATTTTCTGAGCAAAAATGCATAAATAAGTAGTCCCGAAAATCAGAGAACGCGTGTAAGTTATGCTCTCATGGAAACAACGGAGGAAATATGCAAATGTGGTAATAATAAAAAACGGCTGGAAAGAAATATGAGTTATTAGGTGCGAATATATGAACTAAGACTAGAATCTGTTAGGTTGGACCTTGACATGACCATATGGCCATTGGTTTCGGAATTGGCATCTTGGAATTGCGGTCTCGTCAGCTTGCCCTCTTTAAACCGTACCTCTTAAACTTAGGTTGCCAACTTTGTGTGGTGAACAAGGAACTATTTTACCGGCTTTGCTCTCCTTTCTTGTATGAAGGATTTCAAAACACCGGACAATTCTACAATATGCATGGATTGCAAATTTCTATCTTTAGGCGCTATCACTCTCGGAACATTGTCAATTTTGTGATGACGTCTTTAACATATTAATGGCGCATATGTTCAAAAGCTGCATCATGCGCAATCAGCTCTGCAGTACGTTTGCTTTTTGTGTTGGTCTTTCCATGACGATCGTCTGAGTGGGTACATTCCTTGCTTCGCCTCCTTCAAGATGATGCCATCATTAATGATCGCTGCAGTAGTTTTCGGCACACGTTGAGACAAATCTTAAAAGTGCCTCTTATTTTCACTGCTTTTCGCAAATCTGCACTCCTTTTCGGGAAAACATATAAACGACAGCTCTGAATTTTGTTACGTGAAGGTAATTCTTTATCAGAAATAGGGCTGTTTCTTTTCTTTTCAGAATCTTTGGTCATTTTGTGAAAGTTAGATCATACAATTTAGGTATCTGCAAGTGTCTTCAAACTAGTGAACTTTTAGGCGCAGATCAATCCTTTTCATGAATTTTTATGAAAATAATTTCGGATAATGGACTTACTTAATACCGCTTATGCTGGTGCTAGGGGCCGTGTGGTCATGTTATCCAAGTTGCCACATGAACAGGTACAATAAAAGCGTGCCGGAGATACAACACATATCAGGAATCGTTAGATTCTTGATATGTGCTTTAGAATAGGTTAACCAGAAGACTATACTGTGAAGTCATGTGGCTTTGTCAGTATGTGGCATCAGACCGAATTTAATCACTTCCGGGTCGGAGCCCTCAAACTACATTGATTGATTTTTCAGCATTTCTGATACAGCTGATATTTCAAATTGCAGATGAGGCTTCAAACTGTACTTCCTAGTGTTGATTTGGGCCACTTTGGAAAAAGCATGGTGGATGGAGACATGACCAATGAAGGGTGAGAAGGCTTCCGGTTTACAAATTGAATGACATTCGGTAGCACCAATCAGATGTCAGTGGCGGGAATTTGAAATTTCCATGGTCAACTCCTGTCAAGACTTTCACAGTTAATGTCCCACAAGGTGAATATTCTCATGCCAAGTGGATTTATGCATCGATAGTTTTCTGATTCTTTTGTGATTTTTTATGCTAATACATAACAAGTAGCAAACTTATTAGTGTGTCTGAGGCCATGTCGGCACCTCTTCCCACTTCCTTTATATGTGTTGTAATTACTTCCTCATCTGTTTCTGGAGTGATGAATAATAAATTTCAAAATTTCTGCCTCTGGATATTTTTAGATTGTGATTTAACCTGGATTGGATTTGCTGAAACAACTTGTGTGGGTGTGTTAGGTCTGATGTGTCAGTCATTCAAATGTAACATGGGCCCCATTTCCACGTGGTCAATATGATATAATCAAACTTACATATCGTCCTCAGAAAATTAATATCACATGAGATTTTATCAACTGCCTTAGTTTTCACATCCCCTACGCTCTCCCCAGCATAACTCACTCGCTCAGATGCAGCACTTGAAAGTAAATGATATGGGTAGCATTCTTAAGTTATCTATTTGTTTCGTCAGTAAATAGAGGTGGGATAATGTTATATGATCAGACTAATGTTGAATGAAATGTGTGACAGACAGCCACATCCACAAATAAACCTTGGGTCAATAAGCAGAATCGGTTGATTACTGTGGTAGATAACAAACACCACCTTGAAATATCTCCAGGCTGGAGCTGTGGCATGGACTAATATATATATTATCACATACTCTATTGCAAACACGAGAAAGTTCGTCTGTTACACGTATATTGTTGTACAATGAATAAGAGATAGTTTTTAGCGGGAACCAAAGAAAACATTATTTTATCTGTAACGATGATTGATATTTAGATATCAGAAATAATATATTTGTGTTGACCTTGTTTTATATTTTGTATGGATTGCGTGTGTGTTTCATTGTTATTTGTCGTGTAAATGGGTCATTGTGTTCTGCATGGATTGGAATAAATCACATAAAATGCTATATGGCAAAATATCCCGGTTTTGAGGAAAAGAAAGATTTTAGCCAACCATATGATAGCAAGCGTCAGATCCGACATTCAGTGTTCAGTGGTCGTCCATAAAATAATTCCCTTGTCAATAATCGAAAGATCTTCAAAATGTGATGATTTCATAGAAGAGAGAAGCAGTCTAGACTTGATGATGTTCTTAGAGTGTAGAGTTATATGCCCTTGCAAACGGCTGATAAAAAGAACCAATATACATCATGTCGACCATGTCGACTATTTATCCAGTCAATAACCACTCTGGCGAGAAGTATATTGACATGGGTTAATGGCATTCGCGTGCTCTATAGTATACATGAGGGAACATCATGTCGACCATGTTTCCCCTGCCCTCTGTATTGCCTCATACCTCAGAAAACAGGTGGCTGTTTCGGACTTGCGGCTCACGCAAACTGACCCATTAACTTCGTGTACCAAGAATGATATGATACTGTATACATTTATAATTAAAAAAAGTATACCTATATTTTTCTTAAGGAGGTGTGCATTTTTGTCTCTGTTTTATTTTTTTTATGTATATATTTTCCACCTTTCCGTTGTTTTCTTCTAATTTCACCTCTCATATTTAAATATATATAATTTCTCTATAAAAATTTATTATTCCACTGAATTGGTCATTTCCCATTAAATTTGATGCTGAATTAAACCGACAGATATAATGTTAGGAGAGAATCTACGACAGATTGCCTCTACTTGCCACCAGGGAAAGTCGAAAAACGAAATTCTACACTTATTTCTCCATTATTTTGCTTAAGAATTAATGACTGATTACGTAGGAATTGTTTCCATAAACCGCCAAGTATTGACTGTTAATTGCACAACATTACAAGAGTTACACTGCTTCAAGAAAAATAGTGTTTCTATCATACGCCTTCAAGACACACACACAGACATTAAATTTAAACAAACTGAATGAATGGAGACTGGACGCCTGAGTGCTCTCTTAAATTCGAATTCACGCGGAGTCATTATATTATTCAATATTAAATTTGATTATAAAGTAAACTCGATTGAAAACCTTCTAGAAGGTAATATTTTAATATTCAATTTTGAGATCACGCTTATAAGTATTTACGGTTCAAATAACGATTTTAATGATTTTATAATAATACAAAAATTGATGAGATCGGAAACCCATCTGTCATCAGACGTGGGGATTTGCATGTAAAATTCAGATGATTCCATATGGCTATTACATGATAACTGTTCCTTGGTATTTGTATCCAACACCGCTCAAGCCGTCAATTTTTTGGTTCTTTTGATGTTTTATTTGCACTCAGTATATTGGACTTAGATACACAAATGATAAACTCCGGAATAAGGAAGACAACACATTTGTCGATAGTTGGATGATAAAACACGAAAACACTCGGAGATATACGTGGCGGAAAAAAACATTGGCAGCAAGTTAGATTAGACTTCATTTTAACAAATTAGGACCTATTCAATATAACATCCAAAACGGCAACACGAAAAGGGTGGTGGAAGACGATGCCGACGTACTGACAAGAAGTCACATGAACACACAGACAAATATACAGATTGCATATTTCTAAAAGATTGAGTAAAAGCGACCCATGTGATGATTTGTATCCCAGGCACGCTTTTATTGTAGCTGTTCAAGTGGAATCAATGAAAAACATGATCTTACTGCCCTTAGAACCGGCTTGAATCTTTGGAGATAAAACAGCCCATTCAGCTATAGCATTAAGTTGTCAACTTACAAACGCTAAATGAAAGAGAACGCGGTTTCTGGAAACTGAACTGCTCAATGCTCAGTGATGAAGAGTACTTGGACTTAGTAAATCAGTTGATAGACAAAACAATAGATGAATATGTCCCACTACCAATACAGATTTTCAGAAAATATACCATCTACCGATGCACAGCTATGCATAGATAATCAGTTGTTTATAGAGACAGAATACAATACGGGATACAATTAAATATTCGACGATTGAGAAAATGAAAGTGATTTGGAGGTGAATATAGCACGTCTAGATGTGAAAATACGTAATGATTTCAACAAAGACACCAAAATAAACGAATTAGCAGAGGCAAAAAAGAGCTTAGATCAGAAATATAAAGATACATGGAATAATAACGGGAACAATGGCACAGTGGATAAACGAAGGTGAGAAACCAACAAACTATTTTGTTGGAATAGAAAACCGCAATTACATAAATAAACTTTTACAAAATTAATTTCATCGACAATATATACAATACAAAAGATATATGACATGAGTGAAGAAACTATTACCGTCAGCTCTATTCAGCTCTGAATGCAAAGAAGAAGAGACGATAGATGATTATTTAACAAACGCGAAATTTGAAAGTAGAAAATTAAATTACGTATGAAGAACTGTTGATAAAATTATGAATTCAAAAATTGATAAAAGCCCAGGCCTCGATGGTTACCAGGTAGAATTGTATCAAAGTCTTGTCGAAGAAAATGGGTAGGTGGATTTGTACTGGGTCAGCTAACGAGAGTTTCGGTGAGAGAAAAAAAGCACAGAAGCAAGGGGCCAATACAAGCCTACCAATACCAATTGTTTTAGAGTACTGAAGAACAGTTTCTCTTATTAAGGGGGATCCAAAAGGTCTAGATTCACCTTTAGAAGAAAGTACGCACAATTCTGAATAAGCATAATTGAACCGCATGTAAATAATCTAAACGGTAGCAGAGATGTTGGAGTTTAAAATATAACTCTAATATTCAGGAAATTTATGCAAATGCGATTTTGCGATGTCCAATACCAAGTATATTCACAGATTTAAAAGTCTGATCTCTTTGATGATGATTACTAATATCGTTATGGAAACTTTATTAGAAACAGGACTACCATAACAATGGATTTATTTTGGAACTCTTGCAGGTTATGAAATTTTAACTATTGAATATGCAGTAGCAAAGGCTTATGCGATTCATATTCATTAAAAACACATTATTACTAATTAGGTTCCTGAAAGAAAGCGCTTTGCTATTTTAACCATATATCTGAAAATTGTGGTAACCATGTGACAAGTGATATCCAATAACACAATGTTAATGGAATGCAAAAGAATCAGAACCTTGTTTATTTTAGAAAAAATATACCATTATTGGCCTATCTAATTATCTCTAGTCCACTGTGCGACATCAGCAAAACTGATTTGCCTACCAAATTTGTACCAGATTCAAAATTCTTTGAAGTACAATATATCAACATCCAGTAGGAATATGTTCCGAAAAAGCATAACAAAAACATATCTCTTCCAAGAAGTTTCAATTTTCTATTTGGGGTTTCCTTTAATGTATGATGCAAATTAATATCGACAGGCATAGCTAATAGAATAAAAGACACAAACACGCTTTTCCGTGATAATCAGAAGTGATAATAACCCAAGACTACACAAAGGACGGATTGAGTTGACTAATCTGCGAAACTTCACTGAGCACTAAAGGACTCTTGGAAGAGAAAACTAATATTACAAAATGGTAAATGGCAAAACATAATTAATGGGGGAATATTTTGAAAATATTGCTGTGTTGGACAGCAATACCTTAAAGTGGTCATAGGTAATACGTTTCGCCCCGAGGCTTGCCCTCTATATAAATCATTGTGATTGTTGTTTTGTGACTTGTAAACATGTCGGAGAATGTAGCGCTTGATCGGCGTCGGGCATCACAGGTATTTGTTCTGAATACGAACTTGCATTACATAAATACTCCCTCGTTTGGGTCGTTTTTAGCGGGCACATATTTCATCATTTTTCAACAGATAGGGCTATTACATTTTCGCTCGGAAATATCTGTATCTAATACCGCTCAAGCCGGTGCTATGGGCCGTGTGGTCATATCATTCCATATGAACAGCTAAAATAAAAGCGTGCCTGGGATACAAATCGTCATAGGGATCACTTTTGGTTCTTGTGATTTTTTTTTAGAAATATACTGCCAGTATTTTTGTCTGTCTTCCTACCCTCCAAAATCTCCCCCAACCCAACCTCGATTGACTTTAGATCTTTTTTTTCTTTTAGGTAACCTCCGGTGACACCATAGCTATTCTGGTGAAGTTTTCACGCCTTTTCGATCAAAACCCTGGTGGTGCGGCTGGACAAACACACAGAGGTGGTTACTATATTTATAATAAGATCATTCAGACGCCATTGAAGATGGCCTGTGGAATTATCGATGACATAAAGTATATCGTGCTTTTTACAATTTATTCGTTTAACATTCATCACTAAGCCTTTCTTAAGCCCAGCACATTTCACATAACAAGGCATTAATGCAATAAGTGCGTTACTGGGAAAAATAAAAATCGTGTTCAAATCTATGCAGACATACTTAAGCCTTGATCCGGTAATGGTATTTGCGGATCGTTACACCCATTCTTGGCTTTCAACAAACGAGATCCAACACAAGGGGGAGCAATTGATAATCCTATATCTTAAATGTTATTCTCTATTTAGATAGTAGTCACTAATGTACGTTCACAATCGCGCTTGTTTACGCAGTCATCTTGGTAATCGTTTTAACGAAATCATTATATACAAACTTTATAGAACGTATTTGCTTAAATCTCCATCGTGAGTTGTTCAAAACGGCCTGACGTCAACAGTGAATACCAAGGGCGTGATATCTATATTATCAAGGAAGTTTATCTGAAATCCACTGAAAGCCATTCAAACAAAATCTGTGTAAATTAATTATGTAAGTGTAATTATCAGACAAACTATTGGCGGCAATATTTACATTCGATACAGGATTTCAGGATTTGTTTATTTGAGCAATTTTATATCAGGCTTTGAAAGTCGTATCACGAAAGTATGGCAGTAATATCAAGTAACACAATGATAATGGAAGGCAAAAAATCAGAACCCAATGCATCACAGAATCTTAGAAAAAAATATCATTTTTGGTCTATCTAAATTATCTCTAGTTCACTGTGCGACATCATCAAAGCTCATGTGCCTACTAAATTTGTACCAGATCCAAAATGCATTGCAGTAAAATATGTCCGCGGATATTTTCATAAAATATTTTTTTATATTTTCAGAAAAGGCATAACAAAAACATATCTCTTCCCAGAAGTTTAATTTTCAATTTGGTTTTCCCTTTAATGTATGATGCAAATTAATATCGACAGGCATAGCTAATAGAATAAAAAGAAACAAACACGCTTTTTCGTGGTAATCAGAAGGGGTTCATATCCAAGACTGTTCAATATGGGTGAATGTGAGACTACGACGTAACGTTTGAAACAAAAAATAAGGAGACTACGACGTAACGTTTGAAACAAAAAATAAGGAAATTCCTGGACCCTTGTTATCGATAGACAACAAAAAATGTTTTGATTCTATGTCCTGGGATTTCATAAACAGAGTTTTTAGAACATATAATTCCAGACAATCCATTCAAAACTGGTTTAAAGTTTTTTATAACAACATATAAAGTTGCATCGTTCAAAATGGCCAACCGTCTCCTTTCTTTGATTGTGTGCCGAGGTTCTGTGGAAGATTAGGGACAATCAAGACATCAAAGGAATTTGGATAAACAGTACTGAATACAAAAGCTGTCAATACGCTGATGACACTCAGCTGATTCTTGACTTTTAATATAAATCTAAAAGGCGTAATTATCGCATAACCTATTGGTGGCAGTATTGACATTCGATACGTAACCCTGGTCTACCAAGTAAACCAGAATTTCTGGATCTGTTTATTTGGGCGATTTCATATCTGTCTTTGAAACTTATGTCGCTAAAGTTATATCACCAAGCGCGTGTATGCCTTGTTAACCGAAGTCTTCAGTAAACCGAGAGAAATGTGCGATTCACCACGATGCCCAAAGGGGTCCTAGAAGTTAGAGACCCATGAATCTCAAAGGGAGGATCCACCGAAAATTCATAGGGGGGAGGGGAGTTTATCGGCTCTCACAGCTCAACAGCCGAGGGTCCAGGGCCGCGTAGGCCCCTGAAGCTTCGTGGTTCTTAGATCGCCAGAGATGCGTTGTAAGCGTTTTCCCGGAAATAAATCTAAACATAATGTATACAGATTGTCACGTTCTTTCGCATTTAGGCCTATAAGCATGCATGGATATTGATAAAATTACAAGCGTCTAGTCCGTCATTCATAATCCAGCCGTCGTCCATTAGAGAATATCCGCGTCCATAATCCAAAGACCTATTCCATTTTCCACATAACAGTATTAGCACCAAATTCAAAAGACAATCATAGTATACATAAACATAGGCTTGTTTCCTGCAAGAGAGAAGCGGTCAACAGTTTTCAATGATGCCGGCAAGACATCATGATGTTCCAGAAATATCAAATCCGTATCGCTGATCAGTATTCTTAATCCATAATATTCGTTATAGAGTCATCTAAAAAAAGATGTATCTCAGTCACGCTTTGATTGTGACTGTTCATATGAGTACCATGAGGATCTTGAAGTACATGGGTTCATACGGCCCCTAGCCCCGGGTTAAGCGGAATTAGACACAAGTTACAAGTTACAGTTAATCACATTTTCATGCCTGAATCCATTTGACTTTCTAGTTATCTTTAACACATAGAATAATAATAATATAATAAAACTTTATTTACTGAGGGTAACACAGTCAGTTACAAAAGGAAACTGTTCTTCCCTGGGGCCCTCTGGGATAATACATGCATATCACTTTGATATTACAATATGTATTCAAAGCACTAATGATATAGTTGACAAAAATATATATATACATATTTACATTTTACTTTGCTGTCGGCTGTCAATAAACCTGGATTTAAAACTATCCAAGGATGGTGCATGTTTGACTTCATTGACTAGGGAGTTCCATAATTTGGCTCCAGAATATGTTAAGCTGCGTTGTAGGTAGGTTGTTCTGGGGCGAGGGACATATAAATTGCTGTTGTCAGTTGCTCTAGATCGTCTTTGTGTAATTTCGTGAGTGTATGTAAAGAGAGAGTTAAGGTAAGAAGGAAATTGGTTGTGAAGAATTTTGTACATAACAATGGCTTTTTGATACTCTATCCTATCAGAAACACTCATCCAGTTGAGCTCCTTGAGCATTGACTCAGTTGGTGTCTGGTAATGGGCATTGAGAACTAGTCGTGCTGAACGTTTTTGTAATTTGTACACCCTATCAATTTGTCCTTGGGTTGCATTCCCCCATATTGTACAGCAGTAATCAAGATGCGGGAGAACATATGCATTACAAAACGTGAGCCTGGCATCTTTTCGCAGGAGTTTTCTATTCCGATAGAGAATGCCAAGATTTTGTGACATTTTGTTACAGACATGGTTAATATGGTCAGTCCAAAATAAGGTATCATCAACTATGAGACCAAGGATTTTGTCTTTCGAAACGTTCTGTAGAGCTTGACCATTGATATTAATATGTAAGTTATCAGCAGAATTCCTAATATTGCTGCTAGAGCCCATTAGAATGACATTGAATTTAGGAATATTGAAATACATTTTGTTATCTTTACACCATCCCTGAATAGTCTCCAGGTCCTGATTCAAGTTTTCATCTATTTCAGTAGTAGTTGGGGCAGAATAGTATGCAGTGGTATCATCAGCATATAAATCAACAATACTATTTAGCTTGCATAACAACAAATCATTCACATATATAACAAATAGAAGTGGACCCAGGATGGATCCTTGTGGTACGCCTGCTTGAACAGTGAGGGGCTCTGACATTATATTTGTGATGGAGACATATTGTTCTCTTTCATGCAGATATGATTTGAACCATCTATGTGCTCCATTATCAAGTTTATAGAGTTTCAGCTTCTCAAGCAAGATTTCATGACTTACTGTGTCAAAGGCTTTTTTTAGGTCTAATTTTGCACAACCAACTAAATGTCCTTTGTCAATAGACTGTAACCAGCTTTCAGTCATCTTTGTTAGTGCTGTTATGCAGGAGTGTTTACGCCGGAAGCCAGATTGCCCTTGACACAGTAAATCATGATTCGTCAAAAAGCCATATAGACTGTCGTGTACATGCCTTTCAATTAGCTTTGATACACAACATAAAACAGAGATTGGACGATAGTTCTTAGCACATTCAGGATCATCTGACTTATAGATGGGTACAACTTTAGCTTTTTTCCATTTTTCTGGGAAATGACTAGTCTGTATACTAAGATTGATGATAATGGCTAAAGCTTCTGCTATTATAGGAGCTGCTAGATGGAGGAATCTTGGGCTGATTAGGTCTGGTCCTGTGCTCTTCTTTATGTCTAGTTTATTTAAATGTTGGAACACCGTTCCTACCGAGACATCAGGTATGGAGAAGAACACATCATCTGGGACTTTGCTATTGATATGTTCTTTAAGTTTTTCAGTGTTTAGTGTATTTGAATTGTTTGAACTTGCTGTAGATGAATGATCAGGTTTATGGCTGCATGTAGGCTCTAGTGTAGCAGGAATATTTGTAAAATGTTTGTTTAAGTGATTAGCTATGTCTTTTACTTCTGTTAGATAAACTCCATCTGATTTCATTCTATTAGGTCCCACATGCTTCTCATTGGGATTAATTTCATGCAGGATTTTCCAAATATTTTGAGGTTTACTTTTGTTCTGATCTATCATACTCTCCAGGTGTGTCTTCTTTGCCTTGTGAAGGAGACAGTTTGATTGATTACGCCAGATTTTGGCATTGATGGTGTCACCATTGCGATGATAGTAATCCCTTAGATTTCTAGCCTTTTGTACTTCTTCATCTTTGAGCCACTGTGGAAGTTTGTTACTCTTCACCCTTTTCTCCAGAAATGGTGCATGTTTGTCAAGTACATCAGTGAAGTAATTAGTGAACAGCTCCAAGGCTGAATCGGGGTCATCCTCTAGTTTTAGAGCTGTCCAGGGTTTCTCCATGAGATCTATGAGAAATTCTCCAGAGTTAAACTGTTTAGTGTTTCTATATTTGATGGTTTGATGGCTGTGTTTTGAGGGTTTAAGTTTTAGATTTCTTTTGTATGATAGGCAAATGGGATAATGATCACTCAAGGCAAGTTTGGGGACTTTAGCACATTGCACCTTATCTGGATGTGAAACATATATGTGATCAACTAAGGTTTTTGTTTCATCTGTGATTCTGGTTGGTTCTTCTACTATTTGGTTAAGATGTAGGCTTTCAATGCACTCATTCCATTTTTGGTGTTTACCTTTATTATTGTCAATAAAATCACCTTAACGTTATGCGACATTAGACAATGACCTTTACGTTATGCGACATTAGAAAACTAAACGCGTACTAATACGATTCCTTTACACAAGGCTAAAATGCGGAAGTCGTCACAGCCCAAAAGGCGAGGGTCCAGGGGCCGCCTAGGCTCGTAGATCGCCGGAGACGCGTTCTAAGCGTTTTCCTGGAAATAAATCTCAACATAGTGTATGCAGATTACGTTTCTATTTTCGCGTGTCTTTGCATTCATAAGCAGTCATCGACATTGAGAAAATCACACCACATGCCTGAATCCATTTGACTTTCTTATTATATTCAAACATACAATACAGTGAGATTCACGTCATGGAACAGTAGTTCCCAGGGTTCGCTGACCACCCCCCACCAATGTTTTTAGCTGGTTTTATGGGGCGTTCGGACACCCTTGACCTCCCCCTCCCCCCCCCCCAAGCTCGCCCACTTCCCCCCTCCATTGTAGATCTGATCTTGTCCTCCGGCAGATTCCCCTGGTTTTCAGAACGATCCCCCAGAGGATTCACTATGACTATGACGAACCATGACCAGGCGATGTAGAATCGGCCATACACGATTAACTCACGAACATTTACTAAAAAAAAAGAGCCAGTCCCAAGGTGTGTACAATACCATGATGATCTCACAGTGAAACATTCTTAACGAATGCATAGATTTTAAGATTGTAAGAGATGCTTTTTACCGAGCGACTACTTTGGAAGATCTTTTTAGTCGGGTGAGGGAGGATTGCATCTTGGGTTATTTGAAATCGGGCTGTTACATAAGTTTTAATGTGTGTATGCGTTAATTGGATTACTAAGTTAGTGACTTGAGTACTTAGAATTTTGTTTGATCGTCGCTATATAGCTGAAATATTGCTGAACGCGACAATAAACTTTAATTCTCTCTCTCTCCTTGAACAACTCTATACGGTGTGCCTATGAGATCTTTGGCGCATGCGTGTGGTTAACATTCTTTCCGTCTGCCAGCTGTTTGGTTGTGGATCTTTGTTTTGTGAAATCCTGGTAAACCCTGGTTTCTTCATGCCATCGTTGCCACATTTCTCCTCGAACCAAGAATGGTTTTGCTAAACTTTCATTTCAAATTTGATGCAGTACCCCTCAAGTTCTTGGGTCAATATAACTGAGGATGTGCTCGGATGAATTAGGAAGGTGAAGCTAGGCCAACACTGGTTTCTTACTATCGGCACACATGTGATTAAATTTGGAGGATAATTTGTCAAATTTGTCCAATATATTTTCATCCAGGCTGTAAGAATAACGACGCAGACTTAGAACATGATCAGATGAGTGGGCAGTAGCAAACCATTGCTATTCACATTCATAATTATACCCCCTGCAACGAAGTGACACGCCGCTATCCCACGCACAGAATGATGGCGTATTGGAATTTTTCGTAACAAACCTCTACTGTACCTGTTCAGCAACGATCGGCGGGCATCTTGAGCGCTATCTTGCATGTTACCTTCCGCGATGGACATTAAACCATGACAAAGCTAATGAACTATACTATATTATAATACTGAAAGGGTTTATACTGCGAAACGATGTAATGATAGATAATGTATGTATTTGAACTTTTCCAACACATGTTTCCACCTAATTCATCGCGTCAGGGTAAAGCTCCAGACAAGCTCCAACCTCCCCCCTTTCTCCCAGAGGTTCAGACTTTGTTTACCGGAAGTCAGTTGGATTGTCACGGATGTCGCGCAAGAGAATGTTAGCTACAAATAGTAGAGAATGGCCATTTCGAGCCGCACGCGTACCCGGTAGAGCCCGCAACACCGGATGTGCTCAGTACGCGTGCGCATGCGGTTCGAAATGCCCATTCTCGACTTCTTGATTCTAACTGTCTAATTATATTGATTAATGTTTATCTATGAAATAGCTTGCAAAAACTAATGCTAATATTTAGTTATTGTACCGGAGTTAAATAAAGTTTCTTGAAAGAGTATCAATTGAGAACGTACCTGTGCGGTTATGAGCTGTTCCTCAGCAGTAAATGCAGCCGCGTTCACCTTATCTTAACCGTTCTGACTGCCAGAATGAGTGGGCAGATTGTAGTTATATAGCTATCATAGCATGGCTATTATTCAGTTGAGTTATTTACATATAAAGATAATCAAACACATTATCATCATCCACTTCTGAAGCACTTAGTAAACAATCCTATGTGGCGTACTCTCAGAGTTTGTTGTTGACTGTGTATTGGCGAATTATATTTTGAATTGTCAGGGATCGCTTTGGAACTGTAAACACCCTACTCTGATGTCAACTTCACACAGAATTAGGTACAGGACACACAGAACCGAAGCATAATCTCACGGCGTGTCGCCTGTCTATAATAAAAGTGTTTTACATCAATAATATTATATTGTCACAGTGTGAGTCATAAAGAAATGTTTTTATGTCATACCATCATTCAAACACCGGTGTCCCTACGGTCCGGTCAACTGGGTATAGAATGCCATTTCTAGGTGCGCATACGCAGTCAACTCACATTGCCTTATTGCATATTCCAGGTTCCAGTTTCTCCCCAAATGTCGCCAAAGGGATGTCTGAGGAATGTAGACGCTTCTGTTTGTGTCCGTAGACTTTCCTGAAACTAACTTCTAGGAATGTTTCATAAGGACGTTACGTCACAATGGTGTGGCAGTCATCATGCAACTTACATTTTACGTTGGTAAAAGGTTACTTGAAAATGTTGTATGAAGTGTGCGTGAAACTTGACACAATTAAATTGAGACAGCGTTTCATCCCAACGTTTGTGCAACGATATTGTGACTTTGTCACAACATTCTCAAAAGAGTGTCTGAGAATAGAGCTTCTCAACCCACTCACACATCGCCAGAATATGTGATATCATAGGTAAAGCGAATATAAAATTAACCAAAGGCCTGGTCTATAAAACATGCACAAAAAGTCAAGTTCAGTTCATCGTTGTCTATTCAACACGAACAATAATCAAAAAGCACAAAAAGATGAATTTTAGGTTCTTTCAATCAAAGTTAATATTTGCTTACCCTAAAGTACATTCGCGGAAGTAGGAAATGAATGAGAAACAACAGCTACGTATATGCATCATTAATCTCAGACGTGTTCTGGTAAGTGTTCGTTGGTTAGGTACAGATAATAGTTCTTCGCAAAGACGGTGTCACAATAGAAATGATGTAACACATTAATATTATATTAAAGAGGACTTAATAATAGTTTACCAAGATATCGTCAAGTGACAAGAAATTATATACCTAGACTGAAAAATCACATGTAACTTAATTACTTTGCATCTCCTATCTGGATTTTACAACTTTGAACGATGTTTTTTTTTCATTTGGTGTTTTTTCGTGATTCTCATTGGCTGAGTGTCTGTTTGCAAGCCCAACACTGAATCAGAGATCAGCACGACAGTCGAAGTTAACTTGCAAGTTTGCAACTTCAGAGACAACAAAAACTGTTTAACTCCACACTTGTCAGATCAACATGGTGTGTTTGTAAACATCACATCAGCCACAAACGATAAACTATTATGAAATCTCTTGCTACATTACATAGCTTTTTGAATAGCATTCATATACAGAGGTACTAGTAGTATAGAAATTTCATAAAGCCATATTTGAGAGACGGAACGTGACATGGTGATGTAAGTGGCGTGAAGGTGGAGGTGAATTATGGGATACTTCTGTTCCGATGATCTCATTAGGCTCCTTCGCACTCATGAGGGAGACCTGTTGTAGGAGTTTTGGTGATATTAGGGTCCGCATGTGTCAACATGTGATTTGTATCTTGTTCAAGCTGTCGTTGTGTAGAGTACGAATGGGGTAGTGTTGTGTGATTTTGTACGGTGACGTCAGTGTACCCATGCGCACTGGGTAGGGTAGTCTATAGTGGGGGGGGGGTATGGGGGGTAGCGATATTCCGGCATAATGGCTTTAAGTTTAGCGTGCTTTGTGTCATATTCAATCAAGCTATAGTGGTGATTGGCGTCTTATCAGGTTGGCGGATGACGTTATCGAAGCGCACACATACGCATACACATTGCACCAGTTTAAACCGGTTTTACTAATATATGTGCTATAAAAGCGAACGTTTCAAGGGTCAGGGGAATTCTCCTTCTTAACTTATGGAATCAGATGGACTAATTATAGTTAATTAGAAGAGATGGATCCGGGTTTCCCGTTTTCAACGCCCACTATCGGGCGTCAACGCATAGTCACCACAAATCTCACGAAAACGCCCAATTAGCTCCACTCGCGCGCGACTGGGCGTAAACGTGTGTGATACGGAAGGGCGTGAACGCCTGATGACGTATGTCCTTCCGTGAGAAGAGAAGCGAGAAAGTCAACAGCAACATGGATTGCCTATTACACATTTTATTATCCATCACATCATATACTCACATGTTTATTATTGTGTGAAGCGATTTGACAAGCCTCCCAGTGTTGGGCGCATCGTCGACCGTCAGTCTGGTCGTTCTTATCTGTGTGCATACTCATCGTCCATACGCGAAGCGTCTCTGTACAGTCCGAGATACTGTAAAGGCAACATGTCCTGGAACAACTAAATATATAGCCTCCGTGGGCGGTAACCCATATACCCTTTGGTGCATGGGATCGCCCTTCACTTCAGGTGAAAGCAGGCAACATTTGTATCTGATGCACGTGCGCATGTGGATGTACTCCGATTTGTAAGTTATCCTGTCCAGCTTATCCGATATCCGCGGCCTGGGTATTAATAGTCCCCTGATGCCGTATCATATCGTAGTGTATTGTTGATGAAGTTGATGCTGGATCGACATCGGGCCTTACAGACTAGTATTTCGTGTTAAATGCCGTCATTTACATCTGACGACGATACAGCTCACCAATCTCCAATGTACGAGTTGTCACAGCGAAACAGCTCACCAATTACCAGTATACGAGTTGTCAGAGCATTTCCATCATAGCTCTCTAGATTTGTATCTAATACCGCTTATGCCGGTGCTAGGGGCCGTGTGGTCATATCATCCAAGTTGCCACATGAACAGGTACAATAAAAGCGTACCTGAGATACAACACATATCACGGATCGTTAGATTCTTGGTATGTGCTTTAGAATAGGTTAACCAGAAGACTATTCTGTGAAGTCATGTGACGCAGTCAGTATGTCGGCACCTCTTCCCACTTCCCTTATATGTGTTGTAATTGGGAACATGCTGAGAGCAACGAGAAGCCCCGTGGACTGGCTGGACGCCAAGGCAGGCGTATATCAGTCGTTCGGTTGGGGCTGATTTCGTGGAGACAGGCGCTGACGGGAGTTACCGTGCGTTGCCGAGCGTTAACAGGCCTCAACGCCATGTAGTTCATTTCTTAGGTTTGTACTGACGGTGGAGTCAGTGCATGATAGACACAGCACCCGTTCACAGGATTTCCACGTGACTGATGCAAGATCAGCAGATTTTGGACAAGGGCAGTTTCTTATGAAGCAGAAGACATACCCGGTTACCAATTGAATATCAGCCATAACAAAAATAATAATTATCTGTATTTACTGAGGGTGATGTACACCGTACACACAGTCAGCAGTAAATGCTGATCTTCCCTGAGGCCCTCCAAACACGCACATACACAAACCAAGAAACAACGTGCCTGCTAGAGGACATACAATTAGATGACAGTATATACATGTACATTTAGTTTAAGACATCAATTTTATGATGCCCTATGTTGCAAATACATTGTTTTGAAGAAGTATATTGATAAAGTTAATATTATTTTAACGATCAGTCAATGACCGAAGCTCTAGCAAATTTACGCATATTTACTACTATTTCTGGGCTTCAATTTTACGATTTGCATTTCGATTAAATGTGCTCGGTGTAAATACCAATGCTATCGTAATTCACAATTAGAATACACGGTCAGGCAGTTCAGTTTCTCTAGGGAGTGGGTGAGTCGTTCGTCATGTATGGCATGCAGCAGTCTTTCAGAGTGTTCTTTGCAAAGTAGCTAGTTAGAATCCGCCGAGCGGACGCTCGCTTGATTGATCAGTACGTATAAATAACTTATAAACTGACCCGCGCATTCAGTGCGCGATGCTTGCGGTCTAGTTGTTTTTATTTTTGTTATATATCATGGTGGACGAAAATGAACAGCCTATAGAAAGCGATGAGCTTTTGGTGGAAAAATGAGCAAAATCCTTCAAGATATCTGTCGACGTCATTAAATTGTTGGCTAGGAATGGATTTACTTCATTGGAAGCACTGCATTTTTAGTCTAAGAGGATATAACCGGCAAAAAAATTACAAGAGGTTAGCAAAAACTAATATTGAAAGGTGTCCAAAACCTAACTGACAATCCGACCGTTTCGAATAGTGCCAGTGATCTTGCTAGTATATCTGGGATCACAGTATCTCGTAGTGACGTAACCGAGGCTGCCCGGTTAGATTGAAGCGATATGCAAGATGACCCTTTTGTGCGTGAGATAACTGGATGTTTACGCGCTGCACAAGCTAATTTGTCGAGCGTAGGAGTTGGGCCACTCTCTGGTCAGTCACAGAGTGCCGTGAACCACTTATCAAGGGACCAAGTTTCTTGGCAGGACCCCAACGGCTATTTGGCTTCAACTACACATCGTGGTAAGAGTAACTTTTTAGACATTCTAGATTTTAGCAATGGCTCTCAGTCTACAAAAGAAAAAACAGTGCTAAACTAAGATGGGGGCTAGATTATTTTGAATTGGAGCGATATGCAAGAGGTGGGAAAAATTGATGACGTCTGGTGACTAAAAAGCAACCATATGACTCTACAGGACAGTATTCGTCGATACCTAACATTCAGACCCGTGAATATGGTGGATTCTCGGACGTAGCCTTAGTATCTCAGCCGCGCTTTTATTGCAACTGTTAATGTGGAGACTATGAAGTATCCACACGGCCCCTAGCACCGGCTTAAGTGGAATTAGATACGCTAGTTCGGGAGCTGTGGTGACCGATCAGCTCAAACAACTCATCTGAGGTTAATGGATGAGCAACATGGACGTCTGATGGAGTAAACGCCTTAACATGGGGTAACCTGGTAAATGCAAGAAACCTAGAAAAAGTAACCTGTAATGTCCGACGTCGTACGGCTCAAATTTTCCACCGAAACAATGAACCTACATATATTTGTCCAGTGATATGTACCGAGGGCGGGCTTCGAGGACTAACAGTCCACCAGCAGAATCCTACCATATACAGGCAATAAATAGGAGCGATATGCAAGAGATGGGAAATATTGACGACGTCTGGTGACTAAATAGCAACCATGTGACTCTACAGGAATGTATTCGTCGACACATAAACATTCAGACCCGAGAATACGGTGGACCGTATTCTCGGGCGTAGCCTTAGTATCTCAGCCGCGCTATTTGCTATTTTGTACAAATTGCAGTCCGAAGGAACTTAGACGCGATTGACTATTTGACATATATATCGAGAATTTACCAGTTATTAGCCAGCTTCGAATCCGCATCCGTTTGGTTATATGATCGAGATTACAGGAAGCTGCAAGTTCAACATGTACTTAGGTGGGGACTGATGTGTCACATTTACAGAACTGTTTGGCTCCAACCGCGATTCGCAAAACACAACAAATCATCGATCCACTAATGGCAGTCACATGCATCCTCATCAGAGACAAAAAGGTTTTATGACATCATTGGGAGACGAGGTTTGTAAAAGCTTCAACTCACGTGCTGGATGCAAATTTGTAGATTGCAAATTCATGCATGCATATTATGTTCCAATCTGTGATCAGCCCCGTTCAGCTGTCTTGCATGATCGTTTAAAAAACTAGATATAAACGCTATACCTACCTTGAATCTAGGGGCATGGGGAGGAGGGCTTGAGGAGAATGATATTGACAGCTTATTTATCCTGAATGAAAATTCGAATAGCTTTGATATTATTTCCCCGGAAAGCGACCCGATTGCTGTCGAGTTGGATAATCATAATTCTGCTAGCCCAGGCTGTGAACATTATGATAAGGTGAAAAAACAGGTTCTGACAGAGATGTGCGTCCCAATATTGTCTATTCCTTAGGTGATATAGATAAACTCGATGGAGGAGTTTGCTTAATACACGAGTGTGGTTTACCAGAAGACTTTGCGTTAAATGATTATGCCACGCTCAATGGCCATTCACATTTCAAACTGTTGAAGATGCTACAAATCTAATGTCACCTGGATGTTTATGAAAAAGTGGGTCTTAAATCCTTGGTAAGGTCAGTACAATTTAGTGGACAAAGCAGTCGAGTCACTGGTTTGAAGTGGCCAAATGAGGGAGAAAATATGTATATATATAAATATGATTCAAAACTTCTGTTCGTGGTCTAAGTTGGTGCCTTGCATCTTCCATAGATTATCTCAAGCTGTGCGTCGGATTATGCTGGGGAAAGGATATTCGGGTATTGTGACCTATTTGGACAATTTCTACCTTTGTTTCACAACAAAATCGAAGTGCGCGGAAGCATTGCAAGTTTCAATGGATTATGAGTAGCATAGAGAGTGCAACTCAGGGGTAGTTGGTGGAGCAGCTCCATCATTTTGTCAGCGTATGGATAAATCGATATTGTAGTATACAATTTTGCCGTGGTGTGGATGAATCGATATCGGTGTATAGGGTATGCAGCGGAAGTGACGTGGCGGAAGTGGCGTTTTGCGTTGTCATGTTGATGACGTAATAAAAGTATAATGCGTTACCGCGGTGACGAAGTTTATAGAGTTGCCGTGGTATTTATTGTATTCTTTCCAACGACATTTCGCGTCATGATGAAGGCTCTTCGACAACAACCATACAACTGGTAATACATCGTATCAATAAAGATCTATCTATATAAATTAACAACGGAACGATAGTGTGAAATACAACGAATTACATTTTTATTTTTCATAGAGTGAACATTTTTAATGTCGGTACACCAGGGAGTTACACAGTCTTGGCTCTAATTTCATGAACTGATTTACTTTTCGTTTCAAATTGAATATCCACGAATGAGTTTTTTTCTGTTGCTCTAGCCACTCCTGATAGTTGGATCCCAAAAGTTCGCAGGGCTTTACTTTGAGAGTAGCTTCCACCATATCCGCCCATTCATTCAGTACTAGGCGATCGTCCAACTTAGACAAAGCATCTGTGAAATAGCCAGTTATTTGTTCAGCAATCGTCATCTCAGTACATATATGTTTACTCGGTACGTCCAGGATACACCCCCAACAAT
The DNA here is from genome assembly GCA_036873755.1 of Hanleya hanleyi. NCBI lineage: Eukaryota > Metazoa > Mollusca > Polyplacophora > Lepidopleurida > Hanleyidae > Hanleya > Hanleya hanleyi. Next base: position 20,897 of record JAVTVY010052517.1, read on the forward strand.
TGGCTTGTACGAGTTTCCGTATCATTCCCGCAATAGCTTTAGCATAGGCCAGTGTTAATAGATTGTTCATTTCGATAAATTCAGCCGAATGTGTGGAGGGAAACAATAATGATGCTAACGTTCCATTTGCGGTTTCCCACAGGGCATCTACGAAGGCTCGGAACGCATTCGGACCTCGTCTAGGAAGTTGAAATAGTTGATTACGGGCACGGTCTCTTCTGGGTTTCACAGCGATAACATCTTCGTACATAATTTTGGTAAGTATCTGTTTCTTATGAAGCCGAAGACACACACCTTCCACATTCTGTATTTCATCAAAGTCATGTGGTTACACCTAATGGCTTCTCGATCTCGGTGCTCCATACTGGAAGTTTATCCGGTATTTAATTTTGTGAAAACACCCCTCTCTATCTCTCTATATATTATATTTAGTTCATGGTAAGATCGATTATCGACGTACGCGGTAAAGGGATTTATGGAAATTCCATCCAACGCTATCGATTGTATATAGGTGTTACGAATGCGCGATGGGTGGGTGTTTTGTGTTATTTAATGATTAATAACAGCTGGTATTAGTCGAAGTGGTTAATTAAGTCATACACAAGATATCGCTAGGTTGATCTTTGTCACCTGCGTTGTTGTGTTTGAATTATGTTTTATTTATTTTTATTTTTTCTGTTTTAAATTAGATGACACAAACTACTATATATTTCTATCGCTACCTTCTCAGTTACAAAACGATTTAATGAATGCAGTCATTACTCGTGAGCTATGGCATCGTTTATGTGTGATAGCTGTGGGAGTTTTTTCGCGAGTGAGATAAAATTACAGCGACACATGCGGGAGTGAATTTCATAATTAAATAATTCTCGTGAAGTTAACTCTGGCTTGTCCTGTAGTACAGTACCCAGATCAGTATCAATATATACCATTGATATACAGTTAAGTCCTTTGATCTAATCAAATGCCTCGCTCTTTCAAACACTGATTCATCATGCTTACTAGGAATTTACAGGATTTAAAGCAAATTATTCTTATAGCTGAATATATAATTTGTTGTTTTATCTAATAAATCTATTGATTCAAACATGAATAGAAAATCAGTGACAATACCGATGACTTGTATAACTGTCTCGCTGCTGGCGGCCACACGTAGTGGCCGCAGTGTAGTGTAACGGAGTAAAAAAATGAACACTTTTAGATGCACAGATGCTAAACAAGTTCGCAGCGTAACAGTTAATAAAAAAGTTCACTCTTCAGTGCCCTGGACCCCATGGAGCGGTATTGCACTCGTTCAGGCCGCGATTTATAGCATTTCGAGGACTTTCATTAAAGTTGGGCGGATTTTAAGGATGTTCATAACCTTTTTGAGAACTTTCATGAACTTACGACTATAGGGATAATCATGGAATATTTAAGGACTTTTGAGGAGTTTTCATTGACTTGTAAGTATTTTTGAGGACTTTCGATGACTTCCAACGATTTTTGAGGATTGTAATAACTTAAAGGGACTTAAGATGAGGTATTATCATGGGCTTGCGAGAGTATTTGAGGATATCATGGATTTTGGGACCGTTTTCCTCCTATGGTTTTGTGAGGACTCGCATGAAATTTTTTACGAGGAATTATCATGCACTTTTGAGGACGTGTCATGGACTTTCGATGACTTTCGTTCAAGATCCGCGTATTTTAAGGATATTTATAACATGAGGACTATATGTAGGAATTCTTGAGGATGTTGATGGACTTACGAAGGATTTTGGTGAACTTTCGATGATTTCCAAGGATTTTTGAGGATTTTAATAACTTTAGGGGACTTAATATGAGGTATTATCATGGGCTTGTAAGGGTTTCATGGATTTTGGGACCGTTTCCCTCCTATGGTTTTTGTGAGGACTTACATGAAATTTTTACGAGGAATTATCATGGACTTTTGAGGGCTTGTCATGGACTTTCGATGACTTTCGTTCAAGTTTTGCGGAATTTAAGGATGTTTATAACCTTTGGAAGACTATGTGTAAGAACTTTTGAGGATGTTTATGGACTTACGAAGGATTTTGGTGAACTTTCTATGACTTCCAAGGGTTTTTGAGGAGTTTGATGACTTCAAGGGACTTACGACGAGGTATTTTCATGGACTTGTAAGGTTTCATGGATTTTGGGACCATTTATGACTTCCATAAATATCTGAGGTATTTGGGATAGTATTGCTTTTCGGTGAGACCGGAAGAGAGAAGAACACAACTTCGGCCGTTAAAGTTTAAAGTATATATTTATTTATACAAATTAATTTATTAAGAACAGTTTCAAAACGAATATACAAAATGGGCATAGCGACAATTCTAGTACCGATAAGTCCATTTCATCGCCATAACCCTGTGATTTGTCTGAGAGTATATCTATAACAAATGTAACAACACGCCCTGGTTACGAAATCAACTAATCAAAAGGATTGTCCGGCTGTCTTGTGTATTCGAGCGGCAAAAGTCGGTTAATTAAGAATTTACGCATCTCAACGGCAGATTCTTCCGCTTCATCGTTTGATAAGTCGTCTTCCTCACGTATTCGTTTCTTAGTCGCCATTACTTTCTGATGAATCGGGTGCTTCTGTAGTTTTCTCCATAACCTTAAATTATGGACGTAGATATTTCGGAAACTAGACTGTATTCTGGGTAAGAGCTTGTCGTATGCCATCTGCTCTGCAATTGGTTGCTTTATTCCATCTTCTTCGTAAGCTTCAGCAAGGCCGTTTAGATCAGATTCATGATCAACAATCGCTTTATCTGCGAAGCGATTCCACAAACAATCCTCATCCGAATCTTCATCACCATGTTCATTCTCGTCATTCTCGACATCATCGTTGTCAACATCATCATCATCATCATCGTTTTCATCTTGGTCATCATCTTGATCATCATCATCCGTTACTTCACCGTCGTCATCATCGTCTACATTGCCTTCATCATTATCATCATCAACATCATCATCATCAGTATCGGCGTCAGTAGCTTCGGTATCACTTGAATCACCATGACAGCCGAAAGTTTGATCTGGAGTACATTCATTTTTATCATTACTACCGGAACTGGGAAATTTATCGACATTACCTCCGCCCACTTGACAAAACGTCTTAAGGTTACTCGAAGTTCCCAGGGTTGATGTGTTATACATATTATCGCTATCGGCGCATGGACAAGCTCCGGTTTTCTGATGTTTCAACATATTGGATCGATTGGCGAACTCACGAGAGCATCCATCGCATTGAGAACTCATGTTTGCTTTTAGCCGAATGTCGATGTTTGACTCTATCATTCATCTTTGGCAAATTCGTGAGACAAGTGTGGTACGGTCGTTCTAAAGCAAACATGAGTTCTCAATGCGATGGATGCTCTCGTGAGTTCGCCAATCGATCCAATATGTTGAAACATCAGAAAACCGGAGCTTGTCCAGGCGCCGATAGCGATAATATGTATAACACATCAACCCTGGGAACTTCGAGTAACCTTAAGACGTTTTGTCAAGTGGGCGGAGGTAATGTCGATAAATTTTCCAGTTCCGGTAGTAATGATAAAAATGAATGTACTTCAGGATCAAACTTTCGGCTATCATGGTGATCCAAGTGATACCGAAGCTACTGACGCCGATACTGATGATGATGATGTTGATGATGATGATGAAGGCAATGTAGACGATGATGACGACGGTGAAGTAACGGATGATGATGATCAAGATGATGACCAAGATGACAACGATGATGATGATGATGATGTTGACAACGATGATGTCGAGAATGACGAGAATGAACATGGTGATGAAGATTCGGATGAGGATTGTTTGTGGAATCGCTTCGCAGATAAAGCGATTGTTGATCATGAATCTGATCTAAACGACCTTGCTGAAGCTTACGAAGAAGAGGGAATAAAGCAACCAATTGCAGAGCAGATGGCATACGACAAGCTCTTACCCAGAATACAGTCAAGTTTCCGAAATATTTACGTCCATAATTTAAGGTTATGGAGAAAACTACAGAAGCACCCGATTCATCAGAAAGTAATGGCGACTAAGAAACGAATGCGTGAGGAAGACGACTTATCAAACGATGAAGCGGAAGAATCTGCCATTGAGATGCGTAAATTCTTAATTAACCGACTTTTGCCGCTCGAATACACAAGACAGCCGGACAATCCTTTTGATTAGTTGATTTCGTTACCAGGGCATGTTGTTACATTTGTTATAGATATACTCTCAGACAAATCACAGGGTTATGGCGATGAAATGGACTTGTCGGTACTAGAATTATCGCTATGCCCATTTTGTATATTCGTTTTGAAACTGTTCTTAATAAATTAATTTGTATAAATAAATATATACTTTAAACTTTAACGACCGAAGTTGTGTTCTTCTCTCTTCCGGTCTCACCGAAAAGCAATATTATCCCAAATACCTCAGATATTTATGGAAGTCATAAATGGTCCCAAAATCCATGAAATCTTACAAGTCCATGAAAATCCCTCATCGTAAGTCCCTTGAAGTCATCAAACTCCTCAAAAATCCTTGGAAGTCATAGAAAGTCCACCAAAATCCTTCGTAAGTCCATAAACATCCTCAAAAGTTCTTACACATAGTCCTCCAAAGGTTATAAACATCCTTAAATTCCGCAGAACTTGAACGAAAGTCATCGAAAGTCCATGACAAGCCCTCAAAAGTCCATGATAATTCCTCGTAAAAATTTCATGTAAGTCCTCACAAAACTATAGGAGGGAAACGGTCCCAAAATCCATGAAATCCTTACAA